>JBBPBX010074684.1:0-17521 GCA_038048925.1 Garcialebias charrua
GCTCATAACATAAGCTGTGACCTCAAATTATTACTCGGGGATATTAAATATTTATTATCAATTATCAATTATTATTATTATCAATTATTAATATAATATTAAAGCTCCACAGACATGATTTTTGTACTTTTCATAAAATGGCTCAACATATATATTTATTATCATTGAACTATGTTCGTTTTTGCAAATAAAATGTTAAATTAATGAAAAATCCATTCTAAATTGGTTTAAAATTTGCGCCATTTCTCCCTAAACTTCCGGTATTTTCCGTCACATGATCGTGACGTAACGTCCAGATTCTGCTCCAACGCGCACATTGAAAAACAATGGAGGGGGATACAAACGCATCCGTCAAATTTAGCAATTTAAAAGTTTAGATTTTAGCGATTTGTCTTCAGTGAAGCCAAAGTTATTTCGAGTGATCAACAAGAAAAAGCAGGTTATAAATTTTTTCTGCTGCTGCTGTTTTTTGTAGACTTTTCTCGTTCAGGAAGTGAGCAAGTGTCATGGAGTTACAACAGCTGTTGACAAGGCTGAAGGCTTCTACGACATCTAAATATTTTACACAGCACTGAAATGGTAATATATTAATTAATGTTTCTAATAATTATTCAACATTAATTTATAGTTTAAAAAATGAGTCCCTTTCAAAATATCTGTTAAATATTTTAGATGTTTATTCTAACATAGGTTCTGAAATTTTTAACTAGTTTTTATTTGTGTATTTTTATCCATCAAGATTTTTTTATTTTGTTGTAAATTTACATTTATTTAAAACAAAAACAATTTTAGATGCATCTTTATGAATCTGTTTGATTTCATCCGTCCTGTTTGGTCCAAAAAATGCAGCTGAGATGTCTTGACTGGAGACCTGTCCAGGTGTCTCTGTGATGGACTGGAGACCTGTCCAGGTGTCTCTGTGATGGACTAGAGACCTGTCAATTCAAACAATAAATGATATTCACCCAATTTTTTTTAAATCATATAAATACTTTATTACTGGTATATATATAACAAAGCCCCGCTTTTCTGTTTAAGGTGTTGGATGATGTGATCAAATCTCCCTACACGTCATCCGAATCCGCTGACCCGTCTCTTTGTTCAACTCTTCTTGCCCATGGAGAACTAAAGCAACGCAGAAACGAAGAGGGAGAACACGACCCTGCTGTTAAAGTGAAAACAAGCTAATTCAAACTATGAGAATAAACATTTTGTGATGCTTCATTTGAGTGTTGTCTTTTTTAAGGCTACAAACTAAAAAATGTTTTATGGTGACATGTTTAGAAAAAAAGTAAACCAGCATCCTTTTGACTTGTTCAGTTTTTATTAAAATTGTTAAAGGTTTGTTTTTGATGAAATCTTATTGAATCTGCATATGGTGCCAAAATTAATGCTTGTATATTTTTAACTAGTTTTTATTTGTGTATTTTTATCCATCAAGATTTTTTTATTTTGTTGTAAATTTACATTTATTTAAAACAAAAACAATTTTAGATGCATCTTTATGAATCCGTTTGATTTCATCCGTCCTGTTTGGTCCAAAAAATGCAGCTGAGATGTCTTGACTGGAGACCTGTCCAGGTGTCTCTGTGATGGACTGGAGACCTGTCCAGGTCTGCATTCTCTTCCTCTCTTTTCACTTATGGAACTCAACAAATATGAACATACACACACACAACAGACTTATGGACCTGATGGACCTGAGCAATTTGGCCTGACAGCAAGTAGCTTGTAGTTTCGGTGTCAGATGAGTGCCAGTGTTCAATATTAGTCCTCACGTTCAGCACGTAGCAGCCTAGAACCTGTTTGAAGAAGTGTTTGTGTGTTTGTGCTTGGTGGTGGTGGTGCTGGTGGGGGTGGTGTCTGGGGCTGTACCACAGTGGCTGAGATCTTGGGGAATTTGTTGAAGTAAGAAGTTTCATAAAGAAGACTGTTTAAATAAACATTAAAAACATGATATTCAGATACAAAAAAATAACCATTGGGATGAATAAGAAGATTGTTAGCAAAGTGTCATACGTCCCTCAGACAAGTCCAGATCCTGTCACCCCCTCTTTGCTAAACTACAAGTCAGGGTGACTCTGACCAGGCTTCACTGAACATGACTGTGTGGTAACTAACCCCCCTTTGCTAATCAACCCTTTTCCAAGCCAGACAGGTGACACCTTTCAATACGTGTTCAACAAAGGGACAGAACTTTGCCATACCCAATGATTGGGGAACTAACCAGTTGAACACAGAGGTCATTTTCACACCTGACAGTCCAGTAGACTCGGTTCGATTGGGGACTAAAATTTGGAACATTTGTTAACATTTTCAGCTGGTGCGGTTCACATTCACACTGCACTGAGTAAATCAAGCCAACCTGGCTTAACCAACCGGGTTTTGTGTGTTTACTTCAAGTGAGGGGGACAAAAACATTAATTTTTCATTGTCGGTCCACATTTATTACATAAATTTTGAACTGATAGGGTAAAACATCCGTTAAAAGATGTATTGTTGGTTCCGACTACCCATTCCTCTACAAAAGTGTGGAACAGAAGCAGAGAGACATCCATCCATTATCTTTACCTGCTTCTTTTATGGATCACAGGCGTCCCTGGTGTCCATATCCAGCAGTCACTGTGCGAGAGGCGGGGGACACCATGGACAGGTGGCAAGTCCATCACAGGGACACATAGAGGCAAACAACCATTCAGACTCTCACTCACATCAAGGAACAATTTAGAGTTACCAGTCAGC
Organism: Garcialebias charrua; assembly: GCA_038048925.1. Classification (NCBI taxonomy): domain Eukaryota; kingdom Metazoa; phylum Chordata; class Actinopteri; order Cyprinodontiformes; family Rivulidae; genus Garcialebias; species Garcialebias charrua. The sequence goes on from JBBPBX010074684.1 coordinate 2,743, forward strand.
CAACCATGCATGTTTTTGGTCTGTGGGCGGAAACCGGAGTACACAGAGAAAATCCACATGTGCAGTGAGAGAACATGCAAACTCCACCCAGAAAGGTCTCCGACTGGGATTTGATCCAGCAACCTTCTTGCTGAGAGGCAGCAGCTCTACCAACTGTGCCACTGCGCCACCACAGAAACAAAAATGGGCAAATGGTAGTACGTGAAGAAGGTCTCACTCTTTTGCATGAGTATTGATATGGCCTGGCTCAGAAACTATAAAAAAAATGGGAAGCACACAGGAATAACATAAAAGTGTTTTATATGTACAGTACCGTATTTTCTGGAATATAGGTTGCGGCTTTTTATCATTTTTGCATGCACTGCGACCTATATTCAGGTGCAACCTATTTATGGCTTTTTATAAAATAAGCTGATTTGTAATCATTTATTAACAAAAATTAAACTGAGACACACTCCTACAATAATGTCAGCTAACAAATATATTTTTTTAGGTGTTTATCCTGTTAAAATTATTCATTTATTAAAGAAAAGTTCAGCTCAGACACATATTTGCTATAATTTTTATCAAACAAGTAATTGTTTTTAAGTGTTAATCTTCTTAAAAGCCTTGCTGTGCGCTCCTGTGGAAGAGACATTTGCAGCAAAGCTAAACACGGTCCACATTTTGACATACCTATATTCAGGTGCGACCTATATATGGATTTTTTCCAATTCTTTGGCAATAATTGGACAATGCGACCTATATTCAGGTGCGACCTATATATGGATTTTTCCAATTCTTTGGCAATAATTGGACAATGCGACCTATATTCAGGTGCGACCTATATATGGATTTTTCCAATTCTTTGGCAATAATTGGACAATGCAACCTATATTCAGGTGCGACCTATATTCCAGAAAATACGGTAACTAAACCAAAAAGGAGGTAAAAAATAGGAAAGATCCTCTCTACGAAAAAAATGAACTCTACCTTCAAGGAATTATACCAGTATGTATTTTATTCAACACAGCAGTCATGTGAAGAAGTGGGACTCGGGCAGAGACACTGTGGCTTATTTTTCACGTGTGTTTACAAAAGAAAGTCCTTTAGTCTTAAAAACAATATTACTGAGAGAAGTAGCACTACATATTTGGATGCAACTAAATGCTTCCCAGCTTCTTAAACTTTGCGAAGAATGGCTCTCGGTGGGCTTAGCAGATGGCATGCGTTCTCACTTTCACCCACTGCCTGTTGCCACCTACCCCCTCTTGGTTCCTTTTGTTTTGCCGTTTTCTGGATGAGAACAAAAGTCAATCCATAGATAAGACAAGTAGAAATTTGGTGTAAAAGGGAGGAAGAAAAGAAGATATTTGCTCCATAATATGGAAAAAGACAAGTAAGAGTTCGGAATCAGAAAATAAAGCAACGAGGGCAGTGAGAGGAGGAAGAGGAGAATGAGGGAGGAAGGATATCAGTAAGTGTGAGCCAGAGGGGCAAAGGAAGCCTGTAAGACAGAGTAGGGATATCCTGCCTCACTGCTTCCCCACTCCTGCTATGCTTGCTAACATGCTAACTCATATGGGATACAGGACACAATGAAGAACAACACCGTGACACACATCTACACAAGGGAGTACTCAGAGTGACACGCACATGATTGGACTGAGACGCAATGACTAACTGATGCTCTGTTTATACACTGAAGCAGTAATCTGACTGAGGCATACGTGGCTTCCTACTTTGGGTTCAAATTGTACGCCAGAATAGTAGAGGGACTTTCTACACTGTCATAAATCTTTAGCACCGACGATGCATTCCATGACTCACTGGCTCAAGTATTTCAGCCATTCAGCTATAGATGACAATAGTGAAACCACATCAGTCATACTAACACTCAAATCCTGAGGCACAAATAGTAAACTGACCAAAACCACCATTCTGCCCCGGGGCAGCTGCCACTCACTCATCATGAATCACACGCCAGCTGAGAGCTTAAAAAAAAAAAAAAACATCAGCTGGCTTCCTGAAAACCCTCAAGTATGTGAAGAAAATAAATCTGTTCTGTGTGTGAGTGTGTCTGTCTGTTTTTATAGATATTTGAAGATGCTCCCTCACAGATGCCCCAGTGTTGACATTCTCAGTACACTTCCCGGGGGTATCCCATAATGCTTTGCTGCAGACGATGGTTGTCTGGTTACAGCGTTGTGTGGTGCAGCATGTATTTTATAACTGTTTGTAGTTTGTTTCTGGTTGCTAAAGAAAAAAAAGATGGGGAAAAAAAAAGATTGACCATACAGAAATATGTGAGCAAGTAACATTTTCTAAACCTACTGGCATGAGTGTGTTTTTTCATGGATTATTAGTTTGACAGAGAGCTGTCTATGCTGCTTCATTCACTTGTGCATTTCTGTGTGTGTGTTGTCCCACATTAAGAGCTTACACACATGAATGGCTTAATTGAACTGACTGCGATGGGAGTCACCACAGGTCAAGAAGGGTCTTGAGTTTGTAATCATTCACCCATTCTTCAATTCACCCATTTCCCTCCATTCTTTATCTCTTTCATCTCCTGCTCAGTCATTCAGCTCTGTAATACTCCTCACTTCCTACATTGGATGCAAGTGTCCCTGGGGGGAAGTGAGATGAAGAAAGGAGAAGAGGAAACAGGACTAGATGGATTCTATAACTGAGTGCATTGCCTGATGAATGGGAAAGATTAGTGTGTGTATGTGAATTCTTACATTTTCATTTGCATGAGCAGTTGAATTATTGCTTTCCTGTTCATATCTAAAGTTAATACAGTCATACATATTTACATAAAGGCCTAGCATACCCTAAAATAATGCATATCACCTGCCACCTTTCAATGCCAGAGTTTAAGATTAAGATCATCCTGGGTTGAGAGATGGCATGACTCTCGGCAACTACCACATGAAAATGTACCTCAACATCTGAACACAGACATAGTTAGAGTCATTTGTGTGTTAGCTAACATCGGTTAGCTGTGGTGTCCATCTTGAATTGAACTGATTTTTGCCTTTTTATTTTTTTTGCCTTTAAAAATAAATAAATATCACACAAGTGACACCATACCATACCATACCATACCACTTTATTATAAAGCACTTTAAACAGTGACAGTGCACACCAAATTGCTGTACAGGGACAAACAGACCAAGCACACAGTAACAAAACTAACAACAACAATATGACCAACACAGTGTGATGCACACAGGCTCAGCACAGATCACACAGTGCCAAAAGCCAGGGAACAATAGTGTGTTTTTAAGCAAGATTTAAAAACTGTGTGGGATGGGGCCGGTCTGACAAGCAAAGGTAACTTGTTCCACAGTCTTGTGCCTGCGACAGAGAAGGCCCTGTCACCTCTGTGCCTGAGACGGGTTCCTGGAACTGTGAGGACCAACAGGTCTGCTGACCTGAGAGAACATGTTGGGCATACGGCTGTAACAGATCAGTAAGATAGGAGGGGGCAGAGCTGTTTAGGGATTTATAGACATACAAAAAGCATTTTGAATTGAATTTGAAGGTGAACCAGAAGCCAGTGCAGGGAGGCCAAAACCGGTTTAATGCACTCTCTTTTGCCTGTGCTGGTTAAAAATTGGGCTGCCGCATTCTGGACCAGTTGAAGTCTAGCAATAGAGGTCTGACTGATACCAAAAAGCAGCGAGTTGAATAATTGCACCTGAATGTAATGAATGCATGTATTACTGTCCAGGTTATTTTCGGACAATATGGGCTTCAAGTTAGACAGCCGCCTCAGCTGGGAAAAGCAGGATTTAACAATCATATATACATGATTATTGAGTTTCAAAGAAGGGTCAAGTATCACTCCCAGATTAGTGATTCTTGATTTCACTAACAGTGGCAGAATGGCCAGGTCGATGCAGTGGTTGGTGATTGTGTCATTGGGAGGAAACAACATAACTTCAGATTTCTTCTCGTTAAAGCCATCCAGTCTCTGATGTCAGCCAGGCAGTCCAGCAAAGGTTGAATAGAGCGATTATTGTTATGTCTTGAGGGGGAAATAGATTTGACAGTTGTCGGCATTAAAATGAAAAGGAATGTTGTGTTTCCGGAAAATAGCATCTAGTGGCAGCAGGTATAAAGAAAATAAAAGGGGACAGAGGATGGACCCCTGCGGTACCCCCCCATTTAAGCGCTGCATGGGTTGGGCCAGAGGTTAGTGCCAAACTTGAAGCCCACACCGCTGCCTTTAATTCTGGGAACCCTGAGGCCTACAAAGCAGCCAAGTACGACCTCAGGAAGACAGTGAGGATTTAGAAGAACTACAGGGAGGGTGTGGAATCTGCCCAACAGAGCAATGACCCGAGGCACATGTGGCATGGACTACACTGCATCACAGACTACAAGAGAAAGAACATGTCTGTGGAGCTGACCAGTGCATAATTTCCAGACGAGCTCAACACCTTCTAGCAAACAATACCACATGTGTGCATTGAGGATACCACAATCTGTTTGGACATTGCTACAGTGAGATGGGCATTCAAGAAAGTATCCCTCAAAAGGCACCAGGGCCTGATGGCATCCCAGGATGGGTGCTAAGAGTGTGCACTGACCAACTCACCAAGATGTTTACCAACATATTTAACCTGTCTCTGAGCCAGTGTATTGTGCCCACAGTCTTCAAGACTTCTACTGTTGTCCCCAGCCCAACAACCTCTGCAGCATCCTGCCTTTATGACTTTCAGCCCATACCACTCACATCTGTCATCATGAAGTGCTTTGAGCAAATTATCAAGACTCTTATCTGTGTCTCCTTCCCTGACCCCCTGGACCCCCTACAGTTCACATACAGAGCAAACAGGTCTACAGATGATGCTATCGCTTTAGCCGTTCACACCTCCCTCAGCCATCTGGAGAAGGAAAACACCTACTGTATGTAAGAATGCTCTTCATTGACTACAGTTCAGCATTCAACACCATAATCTCCTCTAAGCTGGTCTCAAAACTCACCACATTGGGCCTGGGGAAGTCCAACTGCTTCTGAATACTGGACTTCCTCACCAACAGACCACAGGCAGCGAGACCCAGCAGTCAACTGTCCTCCACACTAGCCCTCGGCACCGGTACACCTCAGGGCTGTGTTCTCAGTCCACTCCCATACTCACTATTTACACATGACTGTACTGCCAAGCACAGCTCTAATGTCATCCTTAAGTATGCTGATGACACCTCATGTTGGGCCTCATCACCAGCAATGACGAAAGTGTCTACAGAAATTAGGTGAAATCACTGACCAGCTGGTGTCAGGAAAATAACTTCTCTCCAAATGTCGGTAAAATAAAGGAGATGATAGTGGACTTCAGAAACAGCATGGGGGCCAGCACTCCACCATCAACATAAACAATGTTGAGGTGGAGCAAGTCAGCAGCTTCAAGTTCCTTGGCGTTCACATTACTGAGGATCTGTCCTGGACTTTACATACAGACACTATGATCAAGAAAGCCCAACAAAGACTCTACTTCCTAAGAAGACTAAAGAAGTTTGGTACAAACACCAGCATCCTCCCAAACTTCTATAGGTGCAACATTGAGAGCCTGCTGCTGACAGGCTGCATCACTGGGTGGTACGGGAACTGCACCAGTCAGAGCCAAAAAACACTACAGAGGGTGGTGCAAACAGCAAAGGACATCACTGGGAGCAGTCTCCCCACCATCCAGGACATCTACCGCAGCTGATGTCTGAGTAGAGCATGCAGCATCATTAAGGACCACACTCATCTAGCACAAGGACTCTTCCAACTACTATCCTCAGGCAGATGATGCAGGAGTCTGCCATCGCATACAAAAAGACTAAGGACAGCTATTATCCATAAGTTGTCAGATTACTAATCTCTCAACAAATAACACTGAACAACGGGCAATAACACTGCACCAAGCCACATCTGTGACAACTACCGTAATATGACTAATATTAGCTTGTGACAGCTAATGTATTGTTTATTGCTGCTGCACTATGTAGGCTGTATCTTGGCTGAGACTAGGCTGTATCATGTGTGATACAGTATGTATCTACCTTACCATCATAATTCAATCTCATTGTCAATCACTACCTGTGCAATAACCTGTCACACAACCTGTGTGTCAAGCCCAGCATCTAACCATGAACAGTGATTACTGCCTCACTCCCAGTGATGAGTATAATCTCATCCAATCTTTAGGCTGATCATCCACTGAAAGCTACTTTGTACTAAACCACTCATTACTGTCCAGTGCCAACTGGGCATATGTTTCCTCTGATTAGATTGACCAAAGAGGATTACATACTATCTAAGAGTAGATTTGGCAGAGTTTAGCAAAATGCTTTTCATTAGACTGTCCAGGGGCAAAAAACAAAACAAAAAATACAAGACATTTATATGTTACGGTTCAAGGTAGTTTTATATTTTTTCTACAAATATATTTATTTTTAAAGTGATAATTGCCAACAGTTTTCTTTAGGCCAATAAAAAATGTATGTGATAATAAAACGTAGTATTATAGTCTAAAAACAATAACAAAATATTAAGGGGTTTAAATAAAAAATGGTCAACTATGCTAATCTGTTGGATTTTTTAAAGATCAAATTCAAGTTCAAGTCAAGTTTGTTGTCATTTGCATCATGTATGGTACATGAGGTGGAATGAAATTATGTACTCAAAAATTGCAAAAATATAAAGTAAGCAAAGAAACTGTATACTGTATAAGGATTTAAGATATAAACAATTTATACAGGAAAGATGCATGCATCTTTAAAAATATTAATGCATATAAAGAAACAATAAAAATAAAACACCCTCTAGATGTGTTCCATTTACAAGGTACAAGCCTTCCTGACAATGTCTATTAAGGGGTGCTGGAGACGAGAGTCCAGTCAATGTCAATCCTTGGATTCAAGAGGAACAAAGACTTGTGGAAGGTTGTGGAACACTGGACAAGTACTTTACCTTTGCTAGGATCCTTGAGGGGACATAGGAGTTTTCCAAACCAGTCTACATGTGTTTGGTGGACTTGGAGAAGATATTTGTCCATGTTCCTCAAGGTATACTGTTGGGGGATTGCTCCATAAATATGGGCTTGTTGATCCATTGCCATCAGTCATTCAGTCCCTGTACAAATGGTGCATGAGTTTGATTCACATTGTTTGCAGTAAGCTGAACCTCTTTGTGGACTCCGCTAGGGCTGTCCTTTATAATGATTTTAATTCTAATTATTAAGAACAAAATTTCTCTGTGCAACCAGGGGGTGGAAGGGGTCCACCTCAGGATTTTGTCTCTGCTATTTGTGGATAATGTGGACCTGTTGGCGTTATCGTGCCATGATCTCCAGCATTCACTAAATCAGTTCTCAGCCAAGTTTAAAGTGGCCGAGATGAGGACCAGCACCTCAAGATCTTGGGTTTCTGTCCTCAGTGAAAAAAAGGTGGATTGCCCTCTCAGAAATGACAGTAAGGTATTGCCTCAAGTGGATGAGTTTAAGTATCTCAACCTTGAGTTTTGGTCACAAGTAAGAGAAAAAAATGGTGCATGAGATCATCTAACCAGCACACGCAAAAGAGAGCACATTACACCAGTCTTGGCCTCCCTTCACTGGCTACCGGTTCATCTTCGAATCCAATTCAAAATTCTCATGTATGTCTACAAATCGCTGAACAGTCTCGCCCCCGCCTATCTCTCGGATCTGATACACCCATATGTCCCTCCACGTGCTTTGAGGTCAGAGGATCAGGTACTCTTAATAGTTCCAGAAACTCGCCTTAAGCGCAGGGGTGACAGGGCGTTCTCTGTAGCAGGCCCAAGACTCTGGAACGAGTTACCGCTGCTCATCAAACAGGCCCCCTCCCTCTCGGTTTTCAAATCCCGGTTAAAAACTCACTACTACTCCATCGCTTTCAATGCCAGCTGATTTGTATTGGATCGTTTGATTTATGATCTGCAATGTTTTTATGTTTTTCGTGTTGTACTTCATTGTCTGTGTTGCCTGTTGCGTGTTTGTTTGTCCAGCACTTTGGTGTGGACTTGTTCCTGTTTAAAGTGCTTTATAAATAAAATGGTATGGTATGGTATGGTATCTTCAACATACAGACTGGTGCAGCTTCCCCAGTACTGCATACTCTATGCTCCTCTATTATGGTGAAAAGAAATCTGAGTCTACATTCCTACCTATGACCTATGGTCACAAACTCTGAGCAGTGACCAAAAGCACGTTATCTCAGATACAGATGTTAAATACTATTTTTCTCCTCAGGGTAGCTGGACTCTCCTTTAGAGATAGGGCGAGAAGTTCAGTTTTCTGGGAAAGACATGGAGTAGAGCTGCTGGTCCTCTACATCGAGAGGGCCAGTTGAGGTGGTTCAGCCATCTGGTAAGGATGTTACCTGGACACCTCCATAAGTAGGTGTTCCAGGCATGTCCATCGGCATGGAGACCTCAGGGTAGACCCAGGACATGCTGGAGAGACTTTATCTCTGGCTAGCCTGAGAAAGCCTTGAAATTCTCCTAGAGGAGATGAAAGAGGTGGCCAAGAAATAAGATATCTGGTCCTCCCTGTTAAAGCTGTGGTCCTCATGACCCCAGAAAAAAATGTCAGATTATGGATAGAAGATGCAAGCAAAATGTGGAAATTCTAAATGAAGGTAACTGTAACAAAGTTTGTATTTCTAACCATATAGCTAAAATCAAGCAGGTAGGCTTTCTTACTGTGCCCTGGTTTGTATAGAACTTTAACAAGGACAGCTCATTGCTGCTGTTTGGCACATTGTTTTTATGCTATTAGTGCTCAGCGTATTTTTAGTTAAATGTTTTTCTTAGTTCTGGATCTTATCAATGTTTTTCTTTTACATTGTATTGCTGTTTGTAACTGGGACCCTGTTTACACAATTTCGTTCCACCACATGTACTACATGTGGTACGAATATGACTAAAGTAAACGTTGACTCTGACTCTCTGAATTTGACTCAATACAACAATAAATGTGCATGTACCAGAAAAAGGTTGATAAAGGCAAACCAAAACCTGATCCATTAATATTATCTGAAATCACATGCACATTACTGATGGGGATTTTAAACCCCTGTTACCTTAATAAAAACCACACAAAGATAAACAAGAGAACAGTGTTAAATCAGACAAACAACTTTGCAAAGGGGAATGGCTTTTAATGTCTTTTGAAACTTAGTTTTGGTCTCAAATACATTGTCCTGCACAATTCCAAATTGTACTGGACATGACAAGCTATTTAAACAAGAAGGAGGTGGAGTTTTGACAGCTCTGACGTCTTACAGATAAAACAAACAAGTCATGGTTCTGATCAAACAAGAACATCTAATCCAAAGATTGTCAAGGCTAGAAGACTGTCTCTTCTGTATCAAGGAGCAAAGCAAACAACATGTTTGTACTATCAAATATAAGTGTTTAAAGGGAACAGAGAATATTTGATATAAGTGAGCTGGGTTATAATTATTGGGTCAGAGTAATTAGTTTTAGATGATAAATATTGAACATCTCCATCATTTCATCCTCTTTATCATATATAAACTGATCATTATCAATCAGGTGAGCGGTGCGGAAAAACATCCTCTGAGGCCGAATTTCTAATTAGAGGCAAAAACTCACACCACCGTCCCGTGCCCCCACAGTAACGCCCTGAACATGCAGAATCACCTTTTTAGGATGGTTTGAGAGATTATAAAGTTTTGGAGAACTCTGTTGATTGTCATATTTCATGACTTATTTCAATGTTTGAGAGAAAGAAAGATTTTGAGGAGAATTTTGCAATGAGTATGGTCTCACTTTATGGCTTATGTCAAAAGTTTTAAAAGGAATAATATATTTAGCATGAATTAGTCTATTTACCCACAAAAACCAAGTTTTTCCAAAGAAATAGAACTTTTGAGAAGAAACATATATATAAAGGAACTAATCTATTTGTGTTAAACAAATAAAAGAAATAAGCTATTTAATTTGTTTTAAAATAAAAAGAACCAATCTAATTTGTTTTAACCAAAAAAGAACCAATCTAATTTGTTGTGTCAAACAATTAAATGGAACTTATACACTTTCAAAGATGTGGGAAATAATTCTCAAACACACAACAAAATAGCCCTTTATGGGCACAAAAATAAAATAAGTTTGAAACTTCTTTGATATCAACTATTGCCCAGGAAAGTAAAAACAACCGATTTGAACTCAAAAAATGAAATAGATCAACCATTCTTCTTCACAGCATCCATCTTTTTCTGGTGTGGGAGGGTAAGTTCAGTGTCTTTCCTTTGGGCACAAGTCCACCTCATCCGGGGGGGGGGATTCTTTGTGTGTGGAATAAGTCCAGTTTTGCATTGTTGGGTCCAAGTCCATCTCATCTGGGGGGGGGGGGAGTTCTTTGTGTGTGGAATAAGTTCATTTCATCCTGGGGGGGGAGAAGAGTCTTTTTTCTTCTGGGGGGGAGCTTTTGTTCAAGTCTTCCTCTTCTGTGAGTTTCTGTGCGAGTCTTTTTCTTCTTGGGTTTTTGTCAAAGTTCATTTTTGTTCTTTGGGGAGAGCTTTTTGTTCAAGTCTTTTCCTTCTTGGGTTTTAGTCAAAGTTCATTTTCTTTGGGGAGAGCTTTTTGTTCAAGTCTTTTCCTTCTTGGGTTTTAGTCAAAGTTCATTTTTTCTTTGGGGAGAGCTTTTTGTGCGCCTTGTGGGTGGAGGGCATCAGGCAGTTTGATGGCTTCAGTCTTGTCCAGCTGTCTGTTCCTGGGTGTTTAGTCCATTCAGGCATGAATTGTCGCAACCCTGAATTGTGTGTGGCATAGTGTAGTCAAGCCACATTTCTCGACAAAGTGGGGGAGCTTTGCTCTGACCAGATCCGTCTCAAAATCTGGCTCAGCGATCGTTCCAAACTTCTCCTTCAGGGGAGCACCGGTCACTCAGATGTAACAGCTGCTGCTTTTTCTCTCGAGAAGATGACGTGTCCTTTCCTCCACCTGTAGGGGTCCCGTCCACCCTCGTTTGCAGCCGTCCCTAGCAGGACCTCAAGTCAAGACGGGATTCACTGGCATCACTGGCAACTCCTCCTGAAGGAGTTCCGGAAACCTGTAGTCTTTTTGAGAGGAGAACTGGACACCAAAAAACTTGCAATTTGTCAAATAAAACTAAGACCTTCGGATCCCATGAGCCATTTGTGGTCTGGGGAAGGTCAAACTGTGGGTAGCTCCTTAACTTAACTTAAACTAAATTCTGTAATTGGCTATAATAATAATTGTTTCTTTAAATATAAAATAAAATTCCATTCTTACTATCTAAAACATTTGTATTTAATGGCAAAAACAACACAACTACAAATGATTTCATTCTTCAGTGAAAATGAGTAATCACTCACTCTGATTTGAGGTTATTTTAATTAGTAAGTTATTCTTAATTAGCATGATCATCAAAATGAGTAGCAGGAGACGGAGACGTTTTATACTCACCTAAAATACTTTACCTTTTTCATAGTCTGTAGAAAAAGTCAAAACATACATACAGACATAGACAGACATATACGTACAGACAGACATACATACATATAGACACACATACACATATACATATAGACAGACATACAGCTGTATAGACAGACATATGTGGTTCATGTTCTCAAAATAAGTCCAGTCTATAGTCAGGGTCAGTCGTGTTTTAAAAATATAGAACCACCACATTTCAAAATCAACCTTTCAAATCAACCTTTTGAATAGATCCAAAACTCCAGGGCGTCCCCCATCTTTTCTCTTTGGATCTGTTAAAAAATAAATACCTGTTTATCAAATGACATATACATACCTGTTTATTAAACAACATACATAAAGCAATGTGGTTTGTAGGTTTATCTGATTTATCCTACAGTACAACGTGCTTCTTAAATGATCCTTTAAATGGCTATGCTGTTGAATATAAAAATCTAAAAAGTTATTTTTTGTATAACTGATCATCTAATCAATGAATGAGCTGTTTCCTTTTATGAGCCTTCATTAATGTTATTAGTGATATATTCCTTATTATTATTAGTTATTTCTAGGAACACTTTCTCTTCCCTTTTTTTTTGTTTTGTTTTCCTGTCTGCTTGGCTTGTTTCTATCGTACAGCACCTTGGTTGGCCCGCGTCCGCCAAAGTGCTCTATAAATAAAGTGGTATGGTATAAATAACAATCTAAGATTTAAAGCATAAAGCTATAAAAATTGTTTTAACAATAACTTCCTTGTGGCAAACCAGACCCACCAAAACGCACTCAGTCAGTTCAAGGACAATTGCTATCCTTCCTTCAGCTCCACAAAACTTTTGCATGAATGTTTGTGGAGACACAATTTTAATCTGTAAAAGAAAATATAAACATTAGCTTGTTTCAGGGTTATGAGCTGGGATCATTATCTCTGTACCATCACGAAGTTTACTGGAAGTGGAAAAATAAGTCGTCAGACCCACATAATATAAACTACAAATTCTGTGGCCTTGCTCTAGCAGGCCATATCATGAGAATGTGTTACATTAAATAAAATTAAGCAGACTGCAGTTTTGAAACACGATACCAGGATTATTGACAGATCTTCACAGATCCATACGGGGGGCATGACCTTCAGCTGGACAGTTGGCGTGGTTGACTTCAAGACCTGTTCTCTTTGTCTTTCTGGAGAACCTGTTCAGCTCCCTCTTGTCACAGCATCCAGTGAGATCTTTGTTTCTGGGTGAGATCTTTGTTCATCATCGATCCATCACACCCGGACCGCATATTCTGGTCATTTGTGTTTGATGACCGTGTTCTGACAGTTCTTTGTGAAAGTCTTTGTGGTGTCATTTGTTCAGAGAAAAGTCCAGTGCACAGTCCTCGTTCAGTGCCATAGTTCTTTAAGCCCCTCAAATGTTTATTTTGAGCAGGGTAGTCTGGGAGTCCAGCCTTGGTGTTCTCGGTGAAGTCAGAGAGCCAGTTCCGGACATGCCCTAAATATTGAATCTGATCCGATCCAATCAATAACCACAGTAGTTTGTGATTCAAAAATTCAGACGCTGCATGTGTGTTTGACATGGTCCTATCTTAATGAACTGTATGTACTACTATGTGTTTTTGCAAGTGTCGTGAGGTCCAGGACTTACGTTTTCCTCTTTCCACAAACATCGCGAGGCTGCTTCTAAAATAAATAAAAAATTAGAAAATAGAAAAATGTAAAAATCCTTAACAAACCAGGTTCAAAGTAATCATGTTAATTCTATAAGCAATTACCTTGAAAAGAGCCACCTCTGCAAGTCTGGTTTGCACAATGGAATTTTAAATGTACATTTACATAAAAGTGAATTTTCAACAGAGGCATCCTTTTAATCTGATCTGCATAATAGATCTAAAATCATTAATTTACGTATGAGTTAAATTGTCAATTTAACCTGAAACTAGAAATTTTACCACTCTTCAGTGGTTTACTTATCAAAAGTTATATTATTATTACTGTATACACAGCCCCAATCTGTTTAACCTACTTGCTGAAAAGTTACTTCCAATAAAGCATTTTTATTATTAATCATTTCAGTCACATTATATAACTCTTAAAAGGAAACAGCACTTATAATCTACTTAACCGTGTAACAGCTCTTTAAAATTGATAAAACATTTTCAATGTATGCAAAAATCGTTTTAAAATGATGAATTTAAACTGAGCGTTTCAACTTACAATCTAGTCAAAAATCTATTTGACAAGAATATATATATTTTTTATTCTTTATAAGTGTCAAAGTTTTATCAATTTAGTTAAACTTTTAAAAGACAGAATTTACTGGCAAGTCTAAAAATAAATTTCTGCTAAATTTTTCTAAGACTTGTTACCCTAAAATGCCTAAACTTAATTTTGATCTGATTATGGTTGTTAATTTAAATTAACAAGCTTATTATAAAAGTGTAAATAGTCAATATTCCGCGTTTTATCAACATCCTATGCGACTGCTATAAAAACATCCAGTTCCTCTTACTTCACCTCGCAGTAACAGACCCTACTCAGAATCTGAAAACATGAACTGAACCTCTCTGGATGACCAAGATAAAACTGTTTTTGTTTCATGAATGTTACTTTTCTGTTCCCCTCAGATAATCACAGGTGTCTGTGAGCATAGTTGCCAAGTCCGCTCATCATAAGCTACTCTGGGCTCTTTGTTTTCTGTAGTCGCTTATCGTGGTTACTTGGGCTTACTTTGAACTTAAAGTCGCTTATTTGGGCTTGTTATTCATTTCACTTTATTCTTCGTCTAGTGACAAAACCACGCTAAAATTAGCTCCAATAAGTGGGGAAATATGGGGAAATAATATAATTAAAAAATGGGAGAAAAGGGCGCATACTTAGCATGGTTAGCTGTTCAATTTTTTAGTTTATTTTTACTAAGTTGTACGCAGCTTTCATGAATGTCTATTGTCGTCATTGTCAAGTGTTGTCATCACTCTTCATTTAAAATTCAGATCTCAAATGAGTCCCAGAGGTTTAATGGGATTAATCTGTATAAATATGCAAAATGTATCTTTATTTTTTAGAGTGGCTATGTTTTTCAAAGTGTTTAGCATAATTTTTGCCGTTTGTATGCAACGCCATAATAAATGTATGTGTACACTGGTCAAAAACGGTCTTAGTTTTACACAATGGGGTGGGTTGCCAGTTGGGCTCGTTTTGGGCTTGTTTTGGGCTGGTCGCTTGCTTCTGTCGCGAGATCTGGCAACACTGTATCAAAGTTCTCATGACAACAAGGCCTCCTGAATTCTTGCCTCGTCATCATTCAGCTTTTTCGACAG
>JBBPBX010074686.1:0-17521 GCA_038048925.1 Garcialebias charrua
ACAAGAGGTTAGAAGAGAAATGAGATGTAACTGGATCCAAATAGATAAGCAACCACCTGAAACGCAGTGTGATCTTGCCTGTCGACCACTACCAGGGTTGGCACATCAAGGTTACTGGGATACAGAAGTGATCCATCCCGCACCGCCTAAAGAAAAAGAGGACACTTGTCAAGCAATTCTCCCTCGTTGGGAGTTTTGGGGCAACCTCCATCTGGATTGTGACCAAAGCCCTCCTCTCATCAAAAGAAATTACACTAGAGAAACTAAGAACTTAACCAAAGTCAAAACTATTCACACTGTTAAGTACAAGAAAGGGCTTAAAACCAATGCGACCAACCCAATGCACAAAGTACGGCCCACTGGGGGAACAACCCGTCAGTGGTATACTGGTGCACCCCCCACTCCAATAGACGTAGCGGGAGATGGCGGCATAGGTTTCCCAATAAGACATTATGTATACCCAAAATATGACACAGAAAAGGCAAAGGCCTACGTGGAATATTGCAAAGAAAATAAATTAAAGAAACTACCAATCTGCTATTGGAACCTGTATGGTGAGTGCAAATCTCAGTATTACTTACCAATAACACCAGTTTGGAATCAGAGATATTATTATTGGAATTGGGCAGCTATATTTCATCCTGCAAATGCTTGGCATGAAAATTGGTTAAATATAACATTACCATGGGTTTGGATAGTCCCAGGGTTACCCCATTTTGAAGGTGATTTTGTAGAGGGACACTCTAGACTTCACACAGGCTTAATGGGACCATATTATTCCGACATGTATGTACAAAAACTGCCTAGACCAGATGAACTTCTTAATGCACCGAAAGGTGACTTTGACAAAATTGACAAATGTGTGGCCGAACGAATTTTCCTTAGTCTTAATAACTCAGTGTGGGAAAGTAGTGGAGCATCCCCAAGATGCAGGTTGTGGGAGACTGAGGTAGCTGTCATGTCTACGTGGCGTTACGATTGTACCGTTCTGAAAAAGGCACAGACAGTTAAAATCTTGCTCCAAGCCTGGCATGAGTACCATAAGAGGGATAAGACAAGAACCTGGTGGGGGTTTCAGGAAGAAGAAATGAAAGAATGGGTAGTTCCATGTTTGTATCAATCAAATAATTATTGGATTAGATATCAGTTCTTAGCCACTGTGTATTCCAAAGAGCAAGATATATGGGCGACTGCTATATATCGCCCAGACAGGTATGTTAGTCCTAGGCCATGGAAAATGATTTGTAATGAACAAAAGACAGTGTGTGTGATCAGTTTGGCTCGAAGACCCTGTTATGAGCTGCCCGGATGGGAAAGCTATTGTGACAGTTATTATGCAGGAGAATACTCAACCCACGCTCCAGAAGTGGTCTGGAAGAAATATGGTAAAATATGGAGAAGGTCAGTGCCTGACGATACAACTTGTACTAATATTATATTGGGACATAAGTTGAGAACTAGAAAGCACATTCAGGGAGTGATAATCCCCTTTGTATCAGACTCCATGATTGCTCTAGCCGAAGGCCATGCAGCAAGGCGCCGCATGTGCCTCGGGGATGAGATACAGGGATATGAATGGGTAGGTCCGAACCAAATCTATTCCAACATATCCTGTCAGTACCCAGAAGAAAGCTGGAAAGAATGTGGTGATAAAGAAAATCTGCATAGCTGCGCATGGTATGAGACTGTCAGTTACACCGTAGGCCGCAAAGTTAAAGAAGCCATACATGGTGTTGGAGAGGTGATCAGAGAAGGCGGAAGTATTGTTGAAGGGTGGGTGTTTGAACTGTTCCTTCAGATCTGGCCTTATTTGGTTAGCTTAGTAGGCATAATCCTTGTTGCCTTAGTAGGGCGTGTAGCCCTACAGGAGTGTATCAAAGCCATGGCCCGCAAAGGGGGGAGGAGCCTTAGGCCACTCCCACAAGAACCGGGCGCTGGCTCAGAATAAAAGGCCGGAGCCACAAGGAAACAGTCACTCTTCAGCCCTGAAGCAGCAGAGAGCGGTACCCAAGAGAACTCACATCAGGAGCAATTAGGAACTAACAGATAACCAACTATCCAAGAAAGAGCATTAGCGAACGGAATGCAGACACCACCTTGTGCCTTGGCCACGGTAATTATATACTTTTATTGGATAAACGCTTTTACAACCTCAGATAAGATAGTTGTGACAACTAAAAACGGAGACATTATTCTCTGCCACTGTGAAGAACAGGTTTATGAGTTAAAGAAAATTGAAGAGCTTAAAGGAACACCTTGTGGAGAAAAGTGTAAAACTCAGGTTGTAAAAGGCAAAGGCAAAGACAGAAGACCCAGTGTTACATATAGAGAGTACGGATATTCAAACACTTCTGGAGTAGTGTTGCCTGGCTACTGTGATTGGAAAACCAAGATAACAGCCCAACAGAGAGAGCAGCTAGAAGATTGGGAAAAACATATCATCCACAATTATTGTGGAATTTTAAGAAGAAAGAACCGTGTCACTTATTATTGGTTTAGGAGAATAACAATCTAGAATCATGACTACTGAGGATTGTCAGACAACCACTGAATCCATAGAAGTGAGCACTCCTATTTGGGGGTCGGATGCTACTACAGTACCCACCACCAAACTCTGGCCTCCGTGCCCTGCTTATTTTAAAGGGAGTTCGGTAGAATATTTTCTGATAATGACAGCATGGATGTGCTACTGCCATACCGGGGAATGGGGCAGGGGAAAGCTTATGCGAATCCCGGTGGCCCTACAGGCCTATGCTAAGATGGTGGTGACCCATGTAATACTCAAGAGAGCTGAAATTATGCCACATCTGTTTGTCGTCTACTTGCTGGGAAGAGTGAATCCTTCGTTTCGACAGGGAGTGGTGATCTCAGCCTGGTTGATGGTAGATACTGTTGTGGTAGCCCTTGAGTGTGCAGCTGGGCTTACTCCCCTACTCATCCCCCGAACCAACTGTGGAAACACGGCCGGTAGAATAGTAACAGTGGTGATGGAAGCGACCATCGCCATGACAGTGGTGGCACACCTGCTTTATCAGACTCTATCTCTGCGACCCCAGAACAGATACCGTTGGTCTCTAAAGTTGGCTGTTTTGATAGGATGGGGCCTGGTGTGGGGAGTCTGCTCCGTGCTTTACTGGGTCAGTCTCTGCACCACGGTGCCTATCGTGGCTTGGATGATGACTTATGGGGCCATCTTCAAGCTCACCCGTAGACCGCTCCCTGCTGAACCAGAGGCAAGCGGAGATCGTGGAATCTCCGTAGATCGAGACATCTGAGTTCCTGGAAGATACAAGATCCTGATCATTATAATCAACATTGCTTGAAATCCCCTGCTCACGCTTTTTATTTTTAAAATTTTAATTTTAATTTTTAATTTTTATTCTTTATTTTTTCATTTTACTTTTGTTTGGTTTCATCATTATTACTGTTATCTCTTTTGTTATTTTTATAATGAAACAGAATTAACTTAGCCTCATCTCTTTAAGAAATACTCAATGGTAAACGCCGACGGCGCAAGGCTCATGACGGCTCAAGGCCCATAAGACCCCAAGGCCCGGCACACGTAGTTGAGTGTTTTAAGAGGCGATGAGGACTAAGAGTGTTGCTATTAGAGAACCTGGTCTGTCACCTCCCTTATTGCTGTTGCAGGAGCCTGATGTATCCTGCGGGTTCTGTCGCCGTGGATTGACAGACACCAAATACCTTTGGGCTGTTGGTCCGTTCTGGTGGTGCCACAGATGTCATTCCAACGTGGTGGGCACAGCTGTGGTGAATGGAATCCTGATCCTAGATGAACCAGGCAGCCTGCCCCAAGTGCCAGTGGACATGTGTGTGGCAACAGAAAGCACCTGTAAAGTCATCTGGACCTCGGCGCTGAGGGCTGCACCCTATCTGGCGATGGGGGCAATTCCAGCAGGCGCCACATACCACCCGGTGGTAGCCAAGACGTGGGAACATCTTGACAATGGAACCAGGTTCGTGGCCATTCATCTGTACACCGGGTTGACGTTGGTCCATGGCCCAGCCTTTGAGGTCACGCAAGACCCACCAGAACCTGTGCCAAAGGGGGTGTCTGCCTCATTGGAGATGGGCATGGGAACCAATCCCTCTTTGGCCCCAACGCATGAGGTGACCGTGATCCAAGGCCGAGCTGCAAGTTCACAAGAAATCAACTTGGCTCCATCCCTAGTGGTGGTGACTCCACATCAGAGCCCAACAGCAACTCCCCTTCGTTCTGAATCCCCCGAGGCTCAATCTGAAACCGAGCCTATGGATGTGGCTTCCCCTAACCAACCCATCCTTGTTCGTGAGTGCACAGAATGCCCAGAGTGCCCAGAAATGTGCGCATTAGAGTCACTGAACCGCTACTTGGAACACTTTGGAAGCAGTGAAGTGGGTCCATCGAGCTCCACTGGGTCCATAGACACTGATTCCTTTGACCCGACCAGTCCTGAAGGGTCAATCCCCCCTAACGTGCTATTAATGGAGGGATTCAACCTAGGCCCACAGTCCCCAGACGAGTCACTCACGGTCATCCAAGCGCTGCAAGAACAACCACAACAAGTGCCGGATGCTTCTGAATATATGCAATCAGATGAAGGATGGACTGGGATCGAACCAATCACTCCTGTGGGGTCTCCCATGATTGATGATAGCTCAGACCCTATGTTCACTGTGACCATTCTCCCCTCGCCTGTGCAGAGCCCAGCTCCTGTTCCAGTGGAGGATCGAGAGGGGGTCCGTGCATCAGGACCCGAACGAGTCGCTACACCCTCGGTGGAGGAGCCAGAAGGAGACTACGAGCTGCAGGTGTTGGATTCTTGGGATGCAGCTGAGGATGAGAATTGCAACATGGGACTAGGCGACACAGAGGACCCTGAAACTGATCCAGAGTCTCAGAGTGATCTCGATTATGATGAAGACGATGATGTGCTGACCGGGGAGGCGATTGATGAAAACAAGGACTGGCTTAAGGTTCAATGAAATGTTTGTAGGTTTTGATTCCAAAGAGAGGGTGTCGAGGAGAGTGAGTTTATTGTGGATTCAAAACCAACAAAAATTAATCAGTACAGGAAAGCTTATGGAAAGTGGTGCAAAAATATATTAATAACAGTTGTCGAGGTAGAAACATGTCTGGTCTTGTCTAGGACTTGTCCGGACTTGTCTATTATGCAACTTCAGTTATCTCATCTGTTCAGAAAGGGAGCACAGAGTGCTGCAGAAATGCTCCACTCAGAAACACACACACACACACACACTCACACACACACTCACCCAGACGCACGCTCACACAGACAGGCAGAGCACAGGAGGAGAACGGCAAAGGGAGCAGAAAAGAATAATTGTTTTAAACATTAGAAAAGTCTATAAAGTCTGAATAAAAGAAATTGTAGTTATAAAGCTAAGATAAATAAGAGAAGTTAACTGTGTCTTAAAAGTTTAACCGTTAAAGAGTTGTGAAAGTCATGAAGAAAGTCACTTCCTAAAAACAAGCAGCCACATTATTAAGTTCATACACGAACATTTTAACTGCAGCAGAGAGCAGGAGGAAGAAAACGTGAAGCAAAAGACTTGTTCTAACTTTGAAATGTTTTTATCTGAACCTGGTTTAACCGTAATTGGTTTTAATATTAACATGTTTTAATCAGTATAATCATGAGATATATGATTTTAACCAATAATCATGGTATATGTGTTTTAACTAAAATAATCGAGTAAGATGTGTTTTACTTAATATAATCAAGTGAGATATGATTGTAACCAATATAATCATTTAATGTGATGTTGTTATGATAGAGAGTTAATCATTTTATGATAGCAATTGTAATGATGTGTTACTATGTTTCAAAGATGGTTTTGTGACAAAAGTGGTCTATTGCAAAACACACATGTTGGGAAGTATAACTTGCAAACACTTTACTGGAAAAAGTGATGTAACTAACTGACCAGAGTTGTGTCAACCTCCGCCCTGGTGAATCATCCAGCCTCGAGCACAAAGAGCAAATTCATTACCTAATAAGGGATCATGTAGCTTCAAGCAGAGATTGCAAGAATAGAACAGAACTGCAGCTCTGCCCAAGCAAGCAAACCTAGCCAATCACAGACTAGCTATCCCCCTCCTCCCAGGGAGGAGGCGGGACTAAGATTTCTATTTAACCACCCTGTTGCGACAGGACGAGGCAGTCCAGCTGTCAGGCTGTCCGAAGTTGTCATGATGCGGTCGAGGAACTGTACATCAGACATCGAGTAACTGGAGCTGACCTGCTCCACTGAAGACCCAAGGCGTGGTTCAGATCGACTCCGTGCTGACAGGAGGAAGCAAGCGTCCTGGGGAGAGACTTCTTTTCTTTCATTTTTAAGCTTTGAGGAAAGACTGGACAGTTTTTACCCAGACAGCCAGGACGAAGCAAAACTTGTTTCTTCAGATCAGACCAGCAGGGAGTCAGAGGTGAGTCTCAGTCCTCAGGGACTGAAGGCAACTGCTTCAGGTATTCCCTCTCGGTCCCCGAGGGACTTTGAGGAATGGAAAGGGATGCCCGCAAGACACCTTACTGAATCCTGGCTTCAGCTAGATTTAAATCGAATTAAATTAAATGCGGATAGAGCGGAAGCAAATAGACAATTCAATTATCTCAGAAACTTAATTGCTCGAGGTTGCTTGATAATACAGAGGGCCCTGGAGGGATACATTCACTGGGTAAGATTTTAAGTAAAACTCTAAACCCTGATCCTTAAGGTCAGGAGAGACGTGTGTTTGCAGAAGACCACTCTAACTCTGATTCTTAAAATCAGATGAGATGGAAATGAGTGAGTGTACTCTAAACTCTAGCTCATAAAGCTGGATGAGGAATTTTCTTATGATTAAGCACTCTAATTCTGGTCCATAAGACTGGATGGGTATTGGAAGTGTTAACTGTGTGACATCAATGAGACGACCCTCCGGACCTCTCCAGCCTGGACTCCAGAAAAGAACCTCCTCAAAGACTCTATGCAGATCGAGTAACTCAACATCAGGCCTGAGGATTGTTTGGTGAATTAATACTTTTACTTTACTTATAATCATAATAATTAATTGTACTGTTATGCTGTAAACGCTGATCCTTCCCTGCAAAATAATTGATTAAAATAAACAAAACGTAAAATTCTTGACTTTTATTCATCATCCACTTGTCCATGGAAATGTAAAGTTTGGTTCACAAAGATAACATCAAATATTGGGAGGTTTTGAAAGGTTAAGCATTAGCATCTAAGGTTTAATATAAAAACAATACCCCAGGATCCGATCTCCTGGATCCTAAAATTAACTGGATCAGTAACAATAGCGAGCTTAAACACGGGAGAAGCCTCCGTTAACATGAGTTGCCTTGTACTAAACCCTCCGGTCCCCAGCTGCTGAGGTGGAGGGAGGGGCAAGGTGAAAAAGGGGTGTGGCTTATGGAAGCTAGGAGGTGAATAGTCCAGATGAATTCTCCCATCGACAGCCTTCAGTCGGAAGCTGTCCCACGTAGTTCAAGGTAATACCCAAACTCCGGGACCGGTTCAATAGACCCTGTTAGCAGGTAGGCTGCAGTGAGGGCGTGTCACGCACCTTGTGATTACCTCGCTGATTGTTCAGATAAGCAAACACATATAAACACATAATTTGCAGCGCGGCAGCCAGCAGCAAGAGAAGAGCTGCAGGAGGCGGAGCAGTTGTCAAGTTCACCAGAGCACGGGGGGTGGCTCTGAGGGGAGGGAGCAGAATGCTTTTCCTGTTCAAAATATCCAATGGTTTTGTTCCTCAGCAGAGCCCACGTCTCCAGCAAGAATCGTTTTAAAATGGAGAGGTCCCAGACCCTAGTCCGAAGCGAAGTGAAGGACAGAGTGTGGTTTTAACCAGGCTAAGTACATTTCAAACCCAGCAGGACTCTCAGACAGAGGCTGGTGCACCCTAAGGACAAAACACCCACACACAAACAGAGTGGTGTAGTGTATGCAGTCCAGTGCAGCGAGGACTGTCCAGACCTATACATTAGAGAAACTAAACAACCCATCCACAGAAGAATGTCCCAACACAGGAGAGCCTCCTCCTCTGGACAAAACTTAGCTGTTCAACTCCACCTCACGGACAAGGGACACTCTTTTGAGGACCAGAATGTACATATTTTGGACCGAGAGCACAGGTGGTTTGAGAGGGGTGTGAAGGAGGCGATTTATGTAAAAAGAGAGAAACCATCGTTAACGTGTTTTTAATGATGTTCAATTTAATTCTCATTGTTTGTGTGACATAATAATAATATAATAATAATAAACTTTATTTGTATAGCACCTTCCTACAATGCCTTGCATTGACCAAGGTGCTTAACAGGACAGAAAATATAAAAACCGGTACAATAAATCAGTGAAAATAGAATAAAAAAACAACAGCAATAAAAGGAGGCAATGGAAATAAAAATGCTACATACTAAAATACCAAAGTAATAAAAGTTACACACTGAAAGCTTTTTTGAACAAGTGGGTCTTCAGTCTGGTTTTGAACAGAGTCAGATCAGAGGTGGCACGCAGCTCAAGGGGGAGACTGTTCCAGGCTTTTGGGCCGGCAACAGAAAAGGACCGGTCTCCCCATTGTTTGTACCTTGAGCGAGGCACCTCCAGCAGGTGTTGACTGGCAGAGCGTAAATCTCTGCTGGGCTGATGGACTTTCAAAAGTTCTGAGATGTACAGAGGTGCAAGTCCATTCAGAGCTTTGAAAACAAACAGGAGCAGCTTGAACTGTATCCTGAACTGAACCGGGAGCCAGTGTAAAGAGGACAGGACAGGAGTGATGTGTTCATATTTCCGTGTGTTGGTCAAAAAGCGGGCGGCAGAGTTCTGTACAAGCTGTAAACGGGAGATGGAGGATTGATTAATACCAACATACAAAGCATTACAATAGTCAAGTCTGGAGGTCACAAAGGCATGGATGGCTTTCTCCAGATCACTACGGCTGAGGAGTGACTTTACTTTAGAGAGCAGACGGAGCTGAAAGAAGCTGGTTTTGACAACAGAACTGATCTGTTTATCAAGCTTTAAGTTGGAGTCAAGCTGCACTCCAAGATTTCTGACAACCGGGTTGAAGTGGGGGAGGGGAAAACCAACACTGGGACTGGGAAGGATGTTGCTGGTGTCATCGGGTGCACCAAATAAAATGCATTCAGTTTTATCTGTGTTTAGGTGGAGGAAGTTTTGAGAAAGCCAGTGCTTAATGTCATTTAAGCAGTTGACAAGAGTGTTTGAACTGGGTGAGGGGTTGGGAGTGACTGGCAGATAGATTTGTAAATCATCTGCATACATATGAAAAGACAGATTATGACGTGCAATGATTGGGCCTCATGCAAGAACCGTTCGTACGCACAGATTTGTTCTTAAACTGTGCGTACGAGTGATTTAGGAGCATTTGTGGCATTCAACAATGTTTTCGTATTCTAAGATTTTTTTCAGATACGAACAAAATTTACGTGTGGTCCAGACCTGTCGTATATTTTACGAGCAGTCAGTCTGCTGTTATCCAGACGGATTTTCTCCACTAATAACTTTATACTTCGTTATTTAGAAAATATTTTGGGTTTAAAAAAATCACGCACCATAATTATTCTTGACAATAGGTTATTCTGTTTGAATTAGAATTATAATTTTAAGTTTAATTTGTCTGGTGTGTCGCAGGCTTCGGTGAGTCGTGCGCTCCCCTTGGTCATCAAAGCCCTCCTCAAATTAACACCCAGGTACATAAAATTCCCATACACCGCCGCAGAACAAGTACAAATTAAGACTGATTTTCATGCTATTGCTGGACTGCCAAACACCATCGGAGCAATTGTACACACATACGGATCAAAGCACCTTCACCTGACGCATTCCCATTCCTCAATCGGAAGCAATACCACTCCATAAATGTCCAAATTATATCTGATTCGAAATATAACCTGCTAAATGTGGTTGCGCGATGGCCAGGAGGAGCGCATGACTCTCATTTGTGCTGCAAAACAGTGCTGTTGGCACTAGGGATGCACCGATACCGATACCATATCGGGTATCGGTTCGATACCATGTGCGTTTACTCGTACTCATAAAAGGGCTCCGATACTACAGGACCCGATACCAGTTTCATTTCATTTCATTGACTATGTAAGAGTTCAAATGTAAAACTTTTTTTTTTTTTGTACAAGTTTGGACATTCTTTAAGCCCTGAAAGTATGTCCAAACTTGTACAAAAAAATAAAATGCCTCTGGTCCGCTGCGGTCCTCTGCGCGCGCACTGAGCCGTGCGGCTTCGGCGTTCTCCTCCTGTGTGTCCGCTCCTCCTCTGAGTCCTCCCTTTCGAGCGACAGAGCGCAAGGTGCAGGTCTTCTGTGTGTGTGCGCGCGTGTGTTTTTGAGGCGTGAGCTGCAGCAAACTCCGTTTGGCTGCAGGACTCTTCGTGTTGATGTGGGGGGTGCAGCGAATCAAAGCGCAGCCCCCCCCCCACACACACACACACACACACACTGCTGAACACATAAACAATCCCCCCTCCCCTCCTTTCTGACGGAGGCTCCAAGTTATTTCTGCAGGATTGAACGGAGTTCAGTGCAGATAAAGTCAGTGACAGCTGGGGTGACAGCTGAAATAAGAAGGTTGATTTTCCCTCTGGGGAACATGAATAAGTAAAGTTAAATAAAATAATAAAATCTGTAGTTAAATAAAACAGGTTTTTGAGCTGCATGCATTCAACTGGGACTTGTTGCTCTCTAAACTACAGTAGTTATTGAATCAAGTTACTTATGTAGGTAAACATAGATGTTTAACCCTTTAAAATACACTTGCTTGTTACTTGAAGCTGAATTGTTTAAAAACAGTTTGCACTTTTCAGAGAGCATTTTTAATAAACGTTGGCAAAATGTTACAATTTTATTTGATCAACAACACAAAAAAGTTTCAGGCTCAGGATTTTTTTTCACTTTAAGCCCTGTACTTTACAGATTACCAATAGTAATGTACTTTGTTTATTTATGTTTGAAGTGTCTAATGAAAATAAACAGTTTAAGTTAAGATAAGAGAGATAAGATAAGAGATTTTTTATTAACATTGCACCAGTAAACCAATACAACGTGATCATGTAAACACAGTCATCCAGAGGTCAGAGAATGTTAAGCTGCTGCAATTCAAAACACGCATGTTCAAAACACGCATGTTCGTCAGCGCGGCCATCTCTCATCCATCATGGATGAAGAGCAAAACAGATATGGAAAAAGGAAAAGCACAGTAGGTATCATTTGTGATATTCAAAAAAAGAATTTATCAAAGATTGCCTGAGGACACTCCATGATAAAGTCTCAAAAACTCTATCAGCGAAAGCACAGTCACACGAGACATTGTTGCAGTTTTGACGACAGGCAAGGAGATATTTAGTCTGTGAGTAACTTCAAAGAACACAGTTCAGCAGTTTGTTCAGCTGGGCGTCATCCGAGCCACACACAGAGATCTCTGGGGGGTGCGGGTGAGGGAGATCAGCAAGGGCACTTCAACTCTACGCTCCAGGAGAAAGTTTCCAAACAGGCCTCTTTTCAAGGACGTGTGCAGAAACCAGATTAGATAGTCTTTTTGTTTATTCCAATTCAGACCACAGTGTTCTTTTTCACTGCAGCCTCCAAGTCCAGACGCTGTTTCAGAGCCAAAATTCCAAATCATATGAGGTTCCGGTCTATGAACCCCCATCCATGCCCAGTTGGGACCCAGGCGGCTGTAAACGAGTTCCAAAACGCCCAGCAGGTCCCCGGTAGTCCACCGACGCACCCAACGTGCGATTGAGCTCATACAACAGCTGGGATGAGTTGCTCACGGCCCGGATCAGAGAATCATGCTGATCAGGGAGTTTCGCCAGCGCGCTGATAGCCGCCGAAGCCCTCCTCAGCTTCAGGTAGCAGACAGTCCCTCCGATGCCAAAAAAAAGAGCAGCTGCTACTAATAGTCCAATAATCCACAAATCTTCCACGTCTTCGACACTCAAGACGGTCAAACACATAGGCTGCCACTGTCCCCATGAGTCCATCATGTATCCAGCCGCGTGTGTGTCAGAGGGGCAGACCGCTTCTCCTGGCACGGTCCGCTTCGTGGAAAAAATCTTATCTATTGAAGAAACAGCCCAATTTACTAATTCCATCGCAAATTGGTTCGAGTGAGCGCTGAAGTGTCAGACGAGACAAAAAGCAAGCAGGGAGGAGGAAAAAAACTTAGGGAAGGAAGGAGCAGAAAGATATGCGACTTGCCTTGTCGAGAGCGGAAGTAGGAAGAATGATTTAAAAAAAATATTAATTAGTACTTGTATCGGTACTTGGTATCGGCAAGTACTTTAATGTAAGTACTTGTACGTGTACTCGGTTTTCAAAAATCTGGTATCGGTGCATCCCTAGTTGGCACGCGTCTTGCGCAAGGTGCGCATGGAGATGGCTGGCTTGTTGGTAACTTTTTAATTTGTAATTGAGGATTTGGAATTATTCTCTGATCATTTACCTATAACTCACTATTTTCTGTTTGAATTAGAACTATAATATTAAATGCGACCCGACCCCGGATAAGCGGAAGAAAATGGATGGATGGATGGATATTAAATGCAACGACACAAATTGGTTAAATTAAAATAAAGCGGCTATTAATTTTGTTGTATAGCACTACAATATTAATATGAAGTTAATTGAAGTTTCGAGACATTTTAAAATGCTTTTGTTCAAAAACACATCCGACACTTGCATGGGGGGGGGGGGTAGCGGTGCGCGACAGCTCTTCTGAATAAGTGAAACTATAATGTAACACAGTTGTTTACACTAAAATTAGAAATACTTGACCAAAGAAAAACCAGAGCAGGGCTAGAGAGATAAATACGATGTTTATTTCTGTGAGTGTACAACCCACGGGAGACATGACATTACAGCACATTTCATTCCTCGGCTTTAAAGCAGATTCACAGCTGACGCTGCTAAAAATTACAGATTTATTTATTTAGTTAGTTAGTTATTTACTCTGAGAGCAGAACTTCAATCTCCGCACCCGTTTACTTTTCGCTGTCATTTTTATGAACAGACACTTCCTGCTCTCTGAGGCAGGAAACGTAGCCTTATATGGTGTTTTGAGGGGTGGGAATTATGTAAATAACCTCTCCGCGTGCACGCGCAGGTGGATAGAACAGGTGGAATTCATCATACGTACGCAGCTCATTTACACACTTTTCCTGAGGATAGAAGTGTTTGTTGAATCTGACGTGGCATGTTCGTACGAACGCTTCGTACGAACAAAAGTAAGAGAAATTTAGGATAAGAATACGAACATGTTCTTGCATGAGGCCCAATGATCCTAATGGTAGCATGTAAAGAGAAAAGAGGACTGGCCCCAGAATGGATCCCTGTGGTACGCCAGAGGTCAGAGAGGTTGATGAAGAGGAGGACAGATCACCTATCATGACAGAAAAGGTTCTCCCGGTTAGGTAAGATCTGAACCATTCTAGCACAGCTCCCTGGAGGCCAACCTGCTGAGACAAGCGGTTGATTAGTACCCAGTGTTTCCCCTACCATTATACAAGCGGGGTGCCCCATCCCAGTCAACAGAACTGAGCACCCCGCCTACCAAAGTGAACTTGCCTCCCACCCCCCACACGGCACTGACATAGCACTAAGCTAGCAGCAGGAAATACAGGCTCTCTAGCTAAAAAGCTAAAGGTGCCTCTTCCCTCATGCTGAACGCCCCCCGCCCCTGCTTAAAAACTGTTGGTACAAGCTTTGCTCAGACACGTCTCCGTCCCTCCCCATCAACAAAAATCATGGATGAGATGAACACCCCGCCATGGCAAGTTAACTAGGAGAAACACTGAGTACCTGATGGTCGACAGTGTCAAAAGCTGCTGAGAGGTCTAACATCACCAGCAGAACAGGGTTTTTTGCATCCAGAGACAGAAGAATGTCATTCTGCACTTTGAGCAGTGCAGATTCAGTACTGTGACGGGCTCGAAAACCAGACTGAAATTTTTCAAACAGGTTGTTGTGCTCTAGAAAAGATTGAAGTTGAATAAAAACAATCTTTTCTAGGACCTTCGATAAAAATGACAGATGGGAAACTGGCCTGAAATTAGAGAGAGCTGTAGGATCTAGGCCTGGTTTTTTGAGAAGAGGCCTGACCACAGCGTGTTTGAAAGCAGATGGCACATAACCTGAAGATAGACAGCTGTTAATATATGGCAAAACACAGGACCAATTACATCAAAGGACTGTTTGAAAATTTTAGAGGGAATGATGTCCAGAGAACAGTTTGTCGGTTTCATCTGCTGAACCACCTTGATGAGGTTAGGCAGTGAAACCAGGTCGAACTGGTCAAAAACAGCAGTGGTTATTGCAGATGCACATGACTGGACAGTGTTTGATAGACTGACAATGATCTGCCTGATAAAATAGCTCTGAAAGTCATCACAGGTAGACCGAGTGGCAGTTTTCAAAACATTGACAGAAGGATTGATGACAGACTGGATTGTGGTAAATAACGTCCTCGGCCGGTTGGAGCTGGTGGAGATTAAGTTGGAGAGGTACTATGATTTGGCCTGCTTAACAGCATTTTGATAATCACAGAGACAGTCTCTCAGTATTCCCTGGGATACATGAAGCCGGTCCCGCTTCCATTTTCGCTCTGCTTTCCTGCAGCGTTGTCGAAGGGCCCGCGTTGTTTCATTGAGCCATGGAGGTGATTTATTCTTTGAAGAAGCCTGTTTGAGAGGAGCGATGGAGTCCAAGATCGTTGTGCAGGTGTGATGGAAGGAGGTGATGAAGTCCTCAGGATGTAGAGATGGGTCCAGGCTGACGGCAGAGCATAAGTCAGTGCTCTTAAAGGCATCAGTGAACTGACTTGGAGTGGATGGGGTGATGGAGCGGCATAGATGTGCTGGGAGAACAGCCTTCGGTGCAGGAGGGGTGGAAAATTCAAATAAGATGGGAAAATGGTCTGAAATACAGGTGCCCAGAATCTCTACAGCAGATATGTGAAGGCCGTGGGAGATAATTAAGTCCAGTGTATGACCCTGACTGTGCGTGGCCCCCGAGACAGACTGCGACAGGTTAAAAGAGTCCAGGAGGTCCTGAAACTCACATCCAAGTTGATTACTTGGGTAACAGATGTGTACGTTGAAATCTCCACAAAAAAGCAGGGAGTCAAATTTTGGCAGTAGTTCAGCCAGTAGTTCTGAAAAATCACTGAGAAAGTCCTTATTATATTGTGGAGAGCAATAAATGAGCCCACACAGTAGAGGTTTTGCAGATTCCAGCACAAACAGCATGCTTTCAAAGCTTTTGTAGTTTTTCTGAGGCAACATGCGGCACTTGAACGCCTCATTGAACACTGCAGCCAGCCCTCCCCCTCTTCCAAACCCGCGCGGAGCGCTCAGGTAGGAGAAGCCAGATGGGAGGAGTTCAGAGAAGGAGCTGTTGTCCCGTGGTTTTTGCCAAGTTTCAGTAATTAGAAACAGATCCAGACGATGAGTGGAGATCAAATCACTTAATATAAAAGTTTTATTAGTGATCGATCGGGCGTTAAACAGTGCTGCACGTACTGGCACACAGCCAGTTATGTTAGATCAAATCACTTAATATAAAAGTTTTATTAGTGATCGATCGGGCGTTAAACAGTGCTGCACGTACTGGCACACAGCCAGTTACGTCACCCGCAGCTCGAGCGAGCGGGCGGAGGTTCTGTTTAACGCAGCCTCGGTTCTGGTTCTTCACCGGGGGACAAGATGGATACTGATCGCTGACGTCATGATTGACAGCAACAAGGCAGCGATGGCGATGAATCATGGAACGATGGACATCAAAGACGCTGAATTCAGGAGGTAAGTCAGCCGTAGCCGTACTGTGAGAGGAGAGATACTTTTTAAATCTCACCAGGACTCCCGCTCTTGTTCCACGTCTTTTGCGTCGCTTGTTGCGTGGCCACGGGCTGGCGTCGCGGTGTAAGTAGGCAGGAACAGACGCCAGGAAAGGTGGAGGTGGTGGAGGCTCAAAATGTCCATATTTGCCAGTAGTCGGTGCGTTGAGTAGCGAGTCTCGTATACTTAGAAGATTTGAGCGATCATAGACCAGAAGAGAGGATGCATCGTCGATGAAAAAAAGGCAAAACACGAACAACAGTAAAAAGTACAGGAGAGCAGGTAGACGGCGTACTAGGGGTGTAACGATACACAAAACTCACGAGACGAGAAAATCACAGATCTCGCGAGAACGAGACGAGATTTTAACATTAGTTCAAGAAAACTTCAAAGATCGGTTTTATGCCGCAAAAAGGCTTTTATTCTGTTTTAACATGTATTACACATACCTGCAAACTCAGAAGGGATGAAAAAGGTGACAAACGTTGCGCCAACCCCCCCCCCCCCGAAAGATTTTGTAATTTTTTAACATGCTTCAGGTAAAAGTCATTTACTAACCTGATTTAATGAGAACATAAATAGGAAAGATTGTGTCAACCAAAAAAATTAACAACCAACAACAGCAGCAAGCCAAATACAGCAGAACATTTTGCTAACAATGCGCTGCTCCGAGTCAACAGATGCATTTAAAAACTTAAGACTTATCTCTTCAGACAGGCTTTTGGTTAATTTTGTACATTGATTTTAGAGTTTGTTATGTTTTACCTTTTAGTATTTCTGTGATTTTATTTTTCCTTTTGTAAAGCACTTTGTGACTCTCATGTCTGTGAAATGTGCTATATAAATAAAACTTACTTACTTACTAACAGTAAAAACTCATTTCTTAAATGTTTTGCTAGAAATTGATCATGCATCAGGATATTTTAGACACACCTCATTCAACTAGTTCATATAGACATCATCCTGTTTTTAAACTCACTCCTGTGGCTAAGATAATGAAATTAATGTGACAATTTATCAGTGACTTTAGGGGTGCAATTAACTGTTATTAATTTTTATTTAGTTTTATTAACACAACATGCCATTTTACTAAACAATGGTGACACTCAATAAATATTAACTTTACCCAATGAGCAGGTGACATTTTAATAACCACCAACAGTGAATTTAGGAGGGGCTTTTTAGTTTTCTGATTTAGTGATACACACCGTGGTGAAGTTAGTTCACGACTCCGTCATGTTTTCATCAGCGTGGTTCTCCCGTGTCACTTTGCAAAACTGCATGTTGCAGGTTGTTTTTTTAATCTTTGTGAAGCTTCAAGAGCTCACACGTTGGAGGAGTTGGCTCGAACAGTTTTCTCTGCTCTCTTCCCTCGCGCTCTGTTGAACCTCCGCGCGCGACTCGCACAGAGCTCTCTGGACTCGAGCTGCGGAGTTGTTTTTTTTTTTACTTCAGTTCAAAGATTTCGCTGTCGTCTCCTCCCCCTGTCTATCCTGAGGTTGTGATTGGCCAAAATGACGCGCTCCAACAAAGATGTTTTATTGTCGACAAGATGCCTTGCTCTGTCTTGAAATCCAGTCAGTGGGAAATGATGCATTCTAATCTGTCACGGGTCTGACACCCCCC
>JBBPBX010074687.1:0-17521 GCA_038048925.1 Garcialebias charrua
ATATGGGTTCAACACTCCCTGTTGGCAGAATCTGATAATACTACTGTTTACATTCACTGTTTACATTTATTAATACTGTTTTCATTCAATACTACTGTTTACATTTATTACTACTGTTTACATTTACACTACTTTTTATATCTACACTACTGCTGGTAATATATATATATGTATATATATATGTATATATATATATATATATGTATATATATATGTATATATATATGTATATATATGTATATATATATATATATATATATATATATATATATTCTTTTTACTAGCCTTATTGCATATGCCACTTTACCTCTATACCAATATCAACTACCTCATACATATACTGTGTACATAAACTTCATATGCTGCTTTGTCACTCTATTACAAATGTCAATGCCAGAACCTTCATTTTATTTTATAGATATACTTTTTATACTTTTATACTACTATGCAAAAACTCAGGACAGTATTACACTTTTATTATTTCATTTTATGCTTATGTTTATTAAATGTTTTAGTGTTTTAGTGTTTAAATGGTTACTGTTGCACCGAAGGGACTGAGAGAAATGCAATTTCAATCCTGTGTATGTCCTGTACATATTGCAGTTTGACAATAAAGTTGACTTTGACTTTGACTTGAAAAATAAATGAACAATTAATGGAAGTCCATGCAAAGTCCCTGTAAAGATAGAAAGACAAAGTTGTGTGTGTGTGTTTTGTGTGTGTGTGTGTGTGTGTGTGTGTGTGTGTGTGTGTGTGTGTCCTTGTTTATGCTACGTTGTAAGGCCCAGTTTTCTGAGTTTTACCAAATTGTGAGGCCCAACTGGTTCTTATGGGGCCCAAAGCCCGGGCCCCATAAGAAGAAGTCCCGTTGGTGGGTTAGGGGTTAGGTTTAGGACTAAGGTGTGAATTGAGGATGTGTTAAGGTTAGGGTTAGGTATGCATTGGTAATGGTTAGGTTTAGGGTAAAGGTCAGGGTTAGGCTATAGAAATGAATGAAAAATGAATGGAAGTCAATGCAATGGCCCCACAAAGATAGTAAAACAAACCTGTGTGTGTGTGTGTGTGTGTACTGTAATAGGAAATTGAACAAGGCTGAACATCAAAAGGCGGGAGGTGTTTATCCAACTTCCCCTGTTCTTGTGGTATTAGTGGCCTAACAGAGCTGTTGAAATGCTCAACATTCTAACTGCAGATGTGAGATAAGCTGCCGCAAGTTTTCTTCACTAGAGACAGTTTCAGACAAGAATGAGTCAGTATTACTTTTACATTGCTCCATGTACCTCAAGTACTCAGAGTTTTACACCGAATCATCCATTGTTGAGAAACTAAGCAGTTGTAGCCGTTTCGGTGAAACCTAAAAAACAACATTAGGCTGCAAACGTATGGATCATCGTGAGATCTCGTGCACTGAGTATGTGTTGTGAATGACT
Source organism: Garcialebias charrua (assembly GCA_038048925.1). Classification (NCBI taxonomy): domain Eukaryota; kingdom Metazoa; phylum Chordata; class Actinopteri; order Cyprinodontiformes; family Rivulidae; genus Garcialebias; species Garcialebias charrua. The sequence continues at coordinate 1,431 of JBBPBX010074687.1, forward strand.
CTCAGCTACTACCACATCAAATTTCAACTCAGTACCTGTAAGACTTGCTGTGTTATAACCACTGTTGTGTTGGCTAATATTGTAGTCGTACATCCAAATATTATATTCTGAAAGTTTCATTAAACTGTATCTAGTGGTTCATGATATTTCTTGTTAACAGACAAACAGGGCAACTCAAACAGTTCATGTCAAAGTTTGGAGACACAGCTCAAAATCTGTGTTGGGAAAGAGATTCAGCTACTACCACACCGAGCTTTAGCTCAATACCTGAAAAATTAACTGAATTGTAATAATGTAGGTAATTCCTAATATTAGTTGGCTTTGGCGTCCATCTTGAATTAGGTGGACTCCAAAACCATACCAGTTATAGAAGTATACTCACTGATTATTTTTCAAGAGCTTCATTAAAATGCGTCCACTGGTTCATGAGATATTTTGTTAACAGACAGACAGCGTTGACTCTGAGTAGTTAATGGTAATATTTTATATCAAGTTCTTGCACAATCTGCTAGTGCTCAAAACATATATTGAAAATCCATCCCAGCTACTGCCACACCAAATCTGAGCTAAACATCAGTAAAACGGACTGAGTTACGGCTGTTCTATTTTGTATTGGCTCCGCCCTTTAGCGCGCCTATTGGGTGTCTCCCTCGCGCCAGCGTCATACTGAATAACCTTTTAGTCCACGCCCACCTACTGCGTGGGCCCACCGACCATGTCTACTTAATCCGTTGACACAAGGGTCACTTCTTCTGTCTACATTCAGCCTTCGTCTGAAGACCTTCTACCAAAATTTTTCAAGATGCCTAGGAATTGTCCAGCATGGCGGGACAAGACTCCGCTGGACATGACGGTAAATTTGGAGGCGGAAAGGGAGCCGAATGGCTCGCCTGACCATGATGATGCGAGCAACACCCGAAGCGCTGCTCCATCTCTCCTGGAGAGTGAGGGTCTGGACGAGGAGTGTCAGAGTGAATGCTCTGTGTCCTCGCCACTGCAGAGGTCGGCTGTTACCCCTCTCCCAGCGCTGGGCATCCTGATGCAAGCTGCCCTCTATCATCCATGACGCAGCGAAGACCAAAGGTTTGACTGTACCGACCCCTTCTCTGCCTAGGCCGAATGACCTGGCGGGAAGGTACGGTTCCTCGACGAGCCGGCGCCCTGACCCAATTTGGCCTCGTTTCCCAGCCGTGATCTCACTATGGGACGAGGCCGCAGCGGTGCCCGCCAAAATTAAGGCTCCAGCGTTGACCTTTGCTCCCATCATGCGGGTGGAGGGTTTCACTGACCGGAACTTTCCATCAGTCCCCTCAGTGGAGCAGAGCCTCACCGAGGTGTTTGGAACTAAAACTGCCAGGATGGACCAGAGGCCGATACCGAGTGGGCGACATGACCAGACCATCCTGCAGCCATCGAACCGGGTGCATCAGTGCGTGGTCCAAGCAGGTGCAGCTAGCAACAACATGGCGCTGCTAGCGTACCACATCTCCAAGCTAGCATAGGAGTCGAACCTGTCAGAAGGAGCAGCTAACTCGATGGGTAAGGCGGCTGATGTTATCCTCAACCTCTGCGCCACCTCAGTGGTCTGCTGGTCGCGCACAGCAGAGTGGATGCAGATGATCCACCGCACAACGTGGCTCAGACATGTGCCATCATTGCCAGACCGTCTGCAGAGAGACCTCCTCGAAGGGCCGGTGACGTCGGAGAACCTGTTTGGGACGAGCCTCCAAGAGCTGATCAACAAGTCTAAAAAGAAAGACAAGGTAGCTGAGACGGTGCGCAGCTTCATGGCGGCGTACCTGCCTGCCGGGCGCACGGATAGATGGAGGGACCGTAGAACTCAGAGGTAGCAATTCCGGCGCTCCACTCCAGCAGCAGCGGCCACACGTCCGGCCTCGCAGCCAGCCCCTCCATTTACAGTGTGGTAATTCGAGAGTTGTTGAAATAAAAGAGCAAAATATTTCAAAGAATGAATCCTCTCATGATTCGGGTCTGTCTGTGGGGTCGTATGGTCCCACAGCAGCACGCACACACATGCTTCCCACTACTAACAAGCTAGTCTTCGACAGACAGGTGTCCACGAGACAAGACAGCTTGAACAAGGTAATTAAATATTCACGTTTCATGCTTAATGAACCTGGTGCTGTGCAGTCAGAGCTGGGTAAAAGCCCCCGCCTGCTGCCTCACACAAAGTCACGTGACGCTGGCCCAGCTTCCACGCTGTCGAGCAGAGTTTATCTCAACAAGGTAACAAAACATTCAGGTTTCATGTTTAATGAGTCTTGTGCTACGCAGACAAAGCCGGGTAAAAGCCCCAGCTTGCTACCTCACACAGAGGCACATGACGCTGGTCCAACTCACACGCTGCACAGCAGAGCTCGCCTCTCGGCTCAACCTGTGTTTAACTGACGCTTCACGTACACAAGTGACGTCACCCATCTGCAGCCCCGTGACATCTCTGAATGCGGACACAAGACACAGCACGCAGAACGAGCAGGCAACGCCGCCTAAACAACGACCAAGGTACAGCAGAAACAACGCCTTGCCTGAGCGTATGTTTGCTGTCTCAGCGGGTCCGCAGACGAGATTCCACGCAGAGGCGGCAGGACAGCTAGAGCCACCGCTCACGCGGAAGACGGCGCGCAGCAGCGACACATCACCGCAGAGGGTGAGCGCGACCACGTCAGACGCAGGTACGGAACACATAACTGACGTAGCCAGCCATCCCTTTTCGGGCGGGGCCCCCGTGGGTTACTCGGGTAACGGAGGAAGGACCCACAGAATGGCTGACGTGTATGATATGCGCAGAAAAAAAACGAACATGCACGACTGCTGTCCATGCGGCATGCACAGTGGAGAGAAAGGTACGTTTTAGACAAATGGATGGATGCGCTTATACAGAAAGGTTACGCACTCCTGTTTGCTTCAAAACCACCACTGTTCAGAGGGATTCTGAAGACGGTCCTGTCAGACCCAGAGCAAAGCTCCTCCCTGCTGTCAGAAATTCAGGAAATGCTGACGAAGGGAGTGGTCTCCAAGGTGCCGGAGGGAGAACAGAACAAAGGGTTCTATTCTCACTATTTTCTCATCCCCAAAAAGAAAGGAGGTTTGAGACAGATTTTGGATTGATCCATCTTCAACAAATCAATTGTGGAGAGAGGATTTCATATGTTAACAATAAAACAACTGATGAGAAACGTTCACCAAGGAGACTGTTTTACGTTTCTGGATCTGAAAGATGCTTATTGGCACGTTAGCATCCTCCCGCAGCACAGGAAATACCTGAGGTTTTCCTTCCAAGGAAACCAGTTCGAGTTCAACAGGTTAGCTTTCGGGTATTCCCTCGCTCCCAGGACTTTTACAAAGTGCTTGGAGACGGCTGTACGCCCAGTGCACTCAGCTGGAATAAGAATTCTTTTTTATTTAGACGATCTGCTGCTGCTGAGCAAATCCAGGGAGGAGGCGGCAGCCCAGACCAGAGTGTTAGCAGAACATCTACTAACTCTGGGGTTCTTTGTGAACTGGAAGAAAAGCTCAGTCCTCCCAGCTCAATCCATTGTTTATCTCGGAGTGGAGCTGGACTCACAAACGATGAGAGTGCGCCTGTCAGAACAGAGAGCACTCGATCTGACAGCACAGCTGGCTCGCGTCAAACCCGGAAAGGTGGTGACAGCAGCGACTGTCATGCACCTCCTCGGCATGATGGCGGCTGCACATGTTGTGATAAATATCGGTTTATTACATATGAGTTTGATTCAACGTTGGTTTGCCTGCCTGCGTATCGACCCGGTGCGTCAGAAGCGGAGAATGATTCTGGTTCCCCCCTCCGTGAGAACTGACTTACGTCACTGGGGAAACCCCATCACGCTGAGGGAGGGAGTCTCCATGATCACACCTACGTCACACATACCAGTGTTCACGGGCGCTTCCCTGATGGGATGGGGTAGGACGTGCCTGTCTCAGACAATAGGAGGGAGGTGGCCAAGCCACACTCACCTACACATAAATGTGTTGGAGTTAACAACGGTGCTAAAAGTCGTGCAACATTTTGCTCCTCTGCTTCAACAACAACATGTACTGATACATACCGACAACAAGGTGGCAGTATTGTACATCAATCGCCAGGGAGGTGCTCGATCAGCTTAGTGCGTGTAGCCAGACAGCTCCTGCTCTGGGCTCGTCAGAACCTGCTCTCGTTGAAAGTAGTGTACATCCATGGGGTTCTGAACGTGAGGGCCGACATCATGTCGAGAGGAACTGGGCCCTTTACTCCGACATAATAAATCAGATTTGGGCCAGGTTCGGGCACGCAGAAATAGACCTGTTTGCATCTCAGAGCAACGCGCAATGTCCACTGTGGTTTTCACTGAGCCCACGGGACAATCCTCCCCTGGGAGTGGACGCTTTTGAGCTCAAATGGTGGCCAGAGAAGATATTATATGCTTTCCCGCCGGTACCTCTCGTCCCACGGTGTCTGGAACGAGTCAAGGAGGAGAAACTGTCACCCATCCTCATAGCTCCAGAACGCAAAAATGCACCATGATTTCCAAACCTGCAGTGGCTGGTAGTGGATCACCCTTTGTAGCTCACATGGAGGAAAGATGCGCTCCTCCAAGCAGGAGGGGCAATCATGCACTTCCCAGAGATAGGCCAACCCCTCTGGACCTGGATGCTGAGCGGAGCAGGCTAACACGCTTGGGCCTACCCCCAGCTGTGGTCCAGACGATCCAGGATGCACAAGCTACATCCACGACAATGCTTTACGCGTCTAAGTGGGCAGCTTTTCAAAGTTGGTGCACGGAAAAAGACATTGATGCCACAGCATGTGACATTGGGCTGTGTTTTATCATTTTTTGCAACTGCTCTTGGATAGGGAATTAGCTTTCAGCACTAGTAAAGTTTACGCTACAGTTATTTAATCAAGTCATCAAGGTTTTGGTGACAGAATGCTATTCAATCATCCTCTGATGAAGCGTTTCCTGAAAGGCGTACAACGCCGTAGACCCATGACGCGTGACCTCACCCCTCAGTGGGATTTGACCTTAGTTCTACGTGCCTTAACTAAAGCTCCTTTTGAACCTTTAGGTGAGGTGACGAAGTTTTTGTTCCTTAAGACCGCACTGTTGTTGGCACTCACGTCAGCAACAAGGTGAGTGATTTATGTGCATTATCTGTGGCTCCTTCATGTTTACAAATTAAACCTGATGGCAACGCTGCAACTTTAAGGCCCAATCCGGCCTTCATACCAAAATGCATCAAAAGCAGATGTAAATCACGGACAATCACATTGAGTGGATTCCATCTCCTTCCACATGCATCGGAGGAGGAGGCTAGGTCACATTTGTTGTGCCCAATCCGAGCACTCAGATGTTATATGACGCCCACAGCTGGTTTACGTCGCTCCGAATTTATTTGTTCATTACAGGAACAGTTTGGCTGGACGTGCCCTGTCTTCACAGCGCCTCTCTCACTGGCTGTGTGAAGCCAAATCAGAGGCCTACAAAGCTGCAGGAGAAGAAACTCCTAAAACTCTACGTGCCCATTCCACACGGGCGATCGCATCCTCCTCAGCTCTGCATTGACGGATGTCAGTAAGTGATATCTGTTCAGCGGCGGCCTGGAGCTTGCCGTGTTCTTTTATCCGTTTCTACCTGCGAGATGTATCTACCTTTTCTATGACTCATTCAGTGCTAGGAGTCCTAGGTGAGTAGTTGTGGAGTCCCTCCGAAAGTGTTTGTTAGCCCACATCTGCCTGAGGGTAGGTAGGATGTGTGAATGTTCACCATCAGTATCAGTGCTTGTTTACTGTGGGTTATGAATGTTGTTTAATAAAGCTCTATCCGGTTCTGTACATAGTTCCAGTAAAGTTCTGTTCCTCTGTTGAGGTGCACCCACCAGAGTTGGTTCCTCTCTCTGGCGCTGTTACAAACCAAAACAAACACAAATATCAACATTAATGCACACTGCTTCGGCAGTTGGGCATTCCTGGAGGCTGCATCAGAGGCCTGCAGGTCCATCCTCCAGCCCACCAAGTGCCCTTCTTCTGTGCTCCCGGACGTATGACGTATGTTTACGCACAGGGAAGGATGTGCCTTGTTGTGATTGGGTGAGCAGGTGCTGCATATGGGGATTGGGACCCAGTGTGGCATGGACTACGTATATCCTGCTCCGCCCTTCATCCAATAGGCGAGCTAAAGGGTTGAGCCAATACGAAATAGAATGTTGGTTACGTATTGTAACCCCCGATTCTATGAGTATTGGCGGAGCCCTTTAGCTTCGTGGCCCCACTGAATCCTAAATGGCTGAATGTTTAGCTATTTGGGAAGAAGTGACCCTTGTGTCAATGGATTAAGTAGACACTGTGGGTGGGCCCACGCAGTAGGTGGGAGTGGACTAAAAGGTTATTCAGTATGACGCTGGCGTGAGGGAGACATCCAGTAGGTGAGCTAAAGGGCTCCGCCAATACTCATAGAATCTGGGGTTTCTACACGTAACCAACGTTTGTGGTTTTCAAGGTCAGTCAGCTGTGGCAGCCATCTTGAACTGGGTTCACTTCAAAAGTTACTGAGTTGTAGGTGTAAATCCATGGACTGCTTCCTGAAAGTTTCAATACAATTCATGCTGTGGTTTGCTAACAGACACACAAAATAAAGTGTAGTCCGAGACAGTAAAGGGTTGCAGGGCTTCACCTTCCACACTTTATTATTATTTGATTGTTTTAATTCATTGATTTTAAGATGTTCTCCTCCATTCATTTGTTGGAGTGAACCCGTTGCAGCCCAGCTGCCACAGATAGATGTAAGACTTTTGCACATTTGGGTTCAGTTTTCAGCTTTAATGTGTTGCAACTGAGCAGTGAAACGAAACAAGTTCAGAAAAAGAAACATTGCAGGTTTTATCAGATCTACAGACCAAACTGACACACTGCTCACAATCTGAAGTTACAGAGAACTTCTAAAATAACTCACTTATCTTTATTCTATGACGCTCATGTAATTCTCTGTAACGATCAAACAGTTACTTTTTATTAAAAAAAAACGATTTTGGTTCGGTAGAAAAAAGATGAACGTGGCCAAAGTTCTGAACAGAGATCTTGTGTGCTCTTTTCAGGTGCAGAGGATCACTCTCAGCTACTTCACCAGTTTCTGCTCACTTTCTGTAAAAGTCAGTCAGTGTGAGATGTGATCAGCCATGGCGGTCATCTTGAATCAGTTCTCACACAGAGATGGACATCATCTCCCCCCCAGTGACAGAGGAGACCCTGAAGAGAAACTTCAAAGAGAAACGTCTGCATTTTATTGATTTGATTGTTTTGTGTTTTATTTTTATGTACAAAATATCCATCCATCCATCCATCCATCCATCAACATGTTCATCCATCAATCCATCCATCCACATGTTCATCCATCCATCATCCATAAATCCATCCAGCCATCCATCCACTCATCCATCCATCCACGTGTTCATCCATCCATCCATCCATCCACATGTTCATCCATCCATCCATCATCCATCAATCCATCCATCCACTCATCCATCCATCCATCCATCCACATGTCCATCCATCCATCCATCATCCATAAATCCATCCACCCATCCATCCATCCATCCATCCACTCATACATCTATCCATCCATCCATCCACATGTTCATCTATCCATCCATCTATCCATCCATCATCCATCATGAATCAATCATCCATCAATCCACTCATACATCTATCTATCTATCCATCCATCATCCATCCATCCATCCATCCATCCATCCATACCCACCCATCTATCATGTTCATCCATCCATCCATCCATCCATCCATCCATCCATCCATCCATCCATCCATCCATCCATCCATCCATCCATCTATCTATCTATCTATCTATCTATCTATCTATCTATCTATCTATCTATCTATCTATCTATCTATCTATCTATCTATCTATCTATCTATCTATCTATCTATCTATCTATCTATCTATCTATCTATCTATCTATCTATCTATCTATCTATCTATCTATCTATCTATCTATCTATCTATCTATCTATCTATCCATCATCCATCCATCCATCCATCCATCCACATCCATCCATCCATCCATCCATCCATCCATCCATCTATCCATCCATCCACCCACCCACCCATCTATCCACATGTTCATCCATCCACCCATCCATCCATAAATCCATCCATCCACTCATACATATATCCATCCATCCATCTACCCATCCATCCATAAATCCATTCATCTACCCATCCATCCATCATAAATACATTCATCTATCTATCCATCCATCATCCATTGATCCACTCATCAATCTACCTATCAATCCATCCATCCATCAATCCATCCATCCATCCATCCATAAATCTATCCATCTATCATCCATCCATCTATCATCCATCCACCCACCCACCCATCCATCCATCCACATATCCATCTACCCATCCATCATCCATAAATCCATCCATCTATCCATCCATCCATCCATCCATCCATCCATCTATCCACCCACTCACCCATCATCCATCCATCCATAAATCCATTCATCTATCCTCCATCTTGTCGAGCTCCAAAATTCATGGTTGAAACCTGTGCCTTCGTGTAAAAAGTTGTTTTTCTCTGCAAAAAGAAGCCAAGAACTTGTTTAATGATTTTTTTTAATTAAAAGCTTTGTGTAAAAAATGCTATGCTAAAGAGTTCAAATCACAGAGCGTCCGCCATGTCACCATGTCAGCCGATGTCACGTCAAGGGCCCTCCCGACCATTTTTCTTAAAAAGACACGTTGCTCAACTATCCATCCATTGGTTCAAACAGTCTTATAGTACTGCCATCAAGTGATCAAAAAAGGTACTACACTCCAAATAAATTAAAAAAAATTATAAATTTGACAATTGATTATTGTTAAATTTCAAACAATATTATCGTTTATCCCAGTAATTTTTAGGGATGGGGCAGATCCGATCCAGTATCGGTATCCGATACCAGCAGAATGTAAGTACAGTATCGGGTATCGGAACCAACCTGCCGATATTTCCGATACTTTCTAGATGTCAGAGAGCACATATATTTCACCATACTCTGTGACTTCTGTCTTAACATTGTTACTTAGCGGTATATTAGTGTTCAATTATAGATTAAATCTGTATCTGTTGATAAAATTCAACAAGAATTACAACTCATATAGTGCCAGAATTAAAAATAAGACTAGAAAATGGGGAGTAGAATGTGATGATTTCCCATAATGCTTAGCAGTATTTTAGACTAGTGTTCCTTGCACCATGAGTCAGAAGGACGTCTGTGGAAGAGACCTGCCTCTTCTTGTATGCCATTTGTTTGTGAATTACTGTAGTGAGGCTCAGAGTGTCTTCTTTGGGTTTACCTCACACAAGTCCGAGTTTTGTGCAACATACGTGCTCTCCCTTCAAGAACTTAATTATTACAGCCTCCTATGCTTGAACACCGATATCGGATCGGAAAAGTATTGGAATCGGTCGATACTCAGTTGTTATGTATCGGATCGGATCGGAAGTGAGAAATGTGGATCGGTGCATCCCTATTTTTGAGATAATTAATCGCCCAGCAAAATTTGTTATCATGGCAGGCCTAAGCATGATTGCATTTATACAGAGCAGTTTTTCTACCTGACCATGACAATATATTGTACAATATGTGCTTAAATCAAAGTCAAAGTCAACTTTATTGTCAGATCTGCAATATGTACTGTACAGGACATACACAGGACCGAAATTGCGTTTCTCTCAGTCCCTCGGTGCAACAGTAAACATCTAAACATTGAAACACTGAAACATATAATAATAGACATAAGCATAAAATAGTAAAACTAACACTGTCCTGAGTTTTTGCATAGTGGTATAAGAGTATGAAAATTTACACCAACTCTAAAACTAAAACTAAAACATTAAACATTTAATGAACATAATACTGTCCTGAGTTTTTGCATACTAGTATAAAAAAAGAGTATAAAAAGTATAACTAAAATAAACTAAAGGTTTCTAGCATTGACATTTGCAAAGTGGCAAAGCAGCGTATGAGTTAATGTGCACAGTATATGTATGAGGTAGTAGTTGATGTTGTTATAGAGGCAAAAAGTGGCATATGCAGTAAGGCACATTGGGCATCCCTAAATAAGACCGTTCAGAGCACACTGTATATGTATCAGCAGTGGTGTAGATATTAGAGTAGTGTACTGTAAATGTAAACAGTAGTAATTAAATGTAAGCAGTAGTAATAAAAGTAAACAGTATTAATAAATGTAAACAGAGAATGTAAACAGTATTATGACTATAGGCAGTGATGTAATACAAACATTAGTGCAAGTATGAGAAGTAGTGCAAACTGTATGAGCACATGACCGAGAGTTTAGTGAATAACCCGTTTGATGACACAGAGTCCAGTGTTAAAATCTTTGTGTTGTGTGGTAATGTGTGAGAAAGTTTTAGTGTTAAGGCAGTTCAAATGGGAGGGGGGGCAGAGCAGGCAGAGTGTTTAGCATCCTGACTGCCTGATGAACAGAGCTGTCTCTCAGTCTGCTGGTTCGAGCCTGGAGACTCCTCAGTCTCCTCCCTGATGGCAGCAGTCTAAAGCGGCTGTGTAGTGGGTGTGTGGGATCACCTGCCATGCAGTGGGCTTTCCGAGTGAGGCGTTTGCTGTGTAAGTCCTGCAGTGAGGGCAAGGAGGTGCCCACGATCTTCTCAGCTGCTCTCACAATGCGCTGGAGGCTCTTGCGGCAGGATGCAGTACATGCACCAAACCACACAGTGATGCAGCTGGTCAGGACACTTTCTATGGCACCTCTGTAGAAGGTGCTCATGATGGGGGTTGAAGCTCCAGCCCTTTTCAGCTTGCGGAGAAAGTAGAGACGCTGGTGAGCCTTCTTTGCCAGTGCTGCAGTGTTCCTGCTCCAGGACAGGTCCTTTGAGACGTGCACTCCCAGGAACTTGGTGCTGTCTACTCTCTCCACTGCGGTGCTGTTGATGGTCAGAGGGGCATGTTGGGCATCCCTCTTCCTGAAGTCCACAACAATCTCCTTTGTCTTCTCCACGTTGAGAGTGAGATTGTTGTGTCCGCACCACAAGGCCAGGCGGCTCACCTCGTTCCTGTAGTCCGTCTCATCGTTGTTGCTGATGAGACCCACCACTGTTGTGTCGTCCGCAAACTTGATGAAGTGGTTGGAGCTGTACGATGGTGTGCAGTCGTGTGTTAGCAGGGTGAATAGAAGGGGGCTCAGCACACATCCTTGTGGGGCCCCTGTGTTCAATGTGATGGTGCTAGATGTGTTACTCCCGACCCGCACTGTCTGTGGTCTCCCGGTCAGGAAGTCTAGCAGCCAGTTACACATTGAGGTGTTCAGCCCCAGACTGTCCAGTTTAAGGATGAGCTGTTGGGGGATGATGGTGTTGAATGCTGAGCTGAAGTCAATGAACAGCATTCTAACATAGGAGTCCTTCGTGTCCAGATGTGTGAGAGCTGTGTGAAGGGCAGAGGAGATGGCATCGTCGGTTGAGCGATTAGGTCGGTATGCAAATTGGAAGGGATCCAGGGAGGCAGGGAGGACAGATGTGATGCTTTTCATGACTAGCCGTTCAAAGCACTTCATCAGGATGGGGGTGAGTGCTACTGGGCGATAGTCATTGAGGCATGCGGGCGTTGCCTTCTTTGGGACAGGGATGATGGTGGTGGCTTTGAAACAGGTGGGGACGATGGCCTGGCTCAGTGAGATGTTAAAGATGTCCGTGAAGACCGCTGCGAGTTCCCCTGCACAGTCCTTCAGCACACGACCAGGTATGTTGTCAGGACCAGAGGCCTTCCGGGCGTTAATCTTGATGAATGATCGCCTTACGCTGTCTGAGGACAGCGTCAGCACCTGGCCATCAGGAGAGGGGGGGAGTTTATGTGCTGGTGTGCTGTTACTTGTCTCGAACCGAGCAAAGAACTCATTCAGTTCATTCAGCGCAGAGGCTGAGCTGTCACAGGTCTGGGGGGATGGTTTGTAGTTTGTGATGGTCTGTATTCCCTGCCACAGACTGCGTGTATCCCTGCTGTCCTTGAAACGGTGAGCTATTTTCCCGGAATACTGCCTCTTTGCCTTTCTGATGCCCCAGTCCAGGTTGTTTCTGGCTGCCCTCAGGCCCACCTGATCTCCCGCTTTGAAGGCAGCATTCCTGGCTTTCAGGAGTCTGTGAACCTCAGCTGTCAGCCATGGCTTCTGGTTAGCCCGAACAGTGATGGTTTTAAGGTTGGTTACATCATCAATGCACTTGGTGATGTATGAACATACAGTGTCTGAGTACTCCTGGAGACATGTGGTGTTGTTTGTGGTAGCAGCTTCTTTGAACATACTTTCATACTTTTGTTCCCGGGGTCAGCCTGTTGGCTTGGTTTGTGGCGTAGCTTCTCAGTTTAGCTGCTAAGTTTATCAAAATTAAAATTAAGGAAAATATAAGATGGCGCCTTTGTTTATGGTACGCCGTCTACCTGCTCTCCTGTACTTTTTATTGTTGTTCGTGTTTTGCCTTTTTTCATTGACGATGCATCCTCGCTTCTGGTCTATGATCGCTCAACTCTTCTAAGTATACGAGACTCAATGCACCGACTACGGACAAATATCGACATTTTAAGCCTCCACCACCTCCACCTTTCCTGGCGTCTGTTCCAGCCTTCCTACACCATAACGCCAGCACGTCGCCACGCAACAAGCAACGCAAAAGATGTGGAACAAGAGCGAGAGTCCTGGTGAGATTTTAAAAGTATCTCTCCTCTCACAGTACGGCTACGGCTGACTTACCTCCTGAATTCAGCGTCTTTGATGTCCATCGTTCATTGATTCATCGCCATCGCTGCCTTGTTGCTGTCAATCATGACGTCAGCGATCAGTATCCATCTTGTCCCCCGGTGAGGACACTGAAGCGAGGCTGCGTTAAACAGAACCTCCGCCCGCTCGCTCGAGCTGCGGGTGACGTAACTGGCTGTGTTCCAGTACGTGCAGCACTGTTTAACGCCCGATCGATCACTAATAAAACTTTTATATTAAGTGATTTGATCTCAACTCATCGTCTGGATCTGTTTCTGATTACTGAAACCTGGCAAAAATTACACGACAACAGCTCCTTCTCTGAACTCCTCCCATCTGGCTGCTCCTACCTGAGCGCTCCGCGCGGGTCTGGAAGAGGGGGGGGGGCTGGCTGCTGTGTTCAGTGATGCGTTCAAGTGCCGCCTGTTGCCTCAGAAAAACTACAACAGCTTTGAAATTATGATGTTTGTTATGGAATCTGCTAAACCTCTGCTGTGTGGGCTCATTTATAGGCCACCACAATATAATAAGGACTTCCTTAGTGAGTTTTCAGAACAACTGGCTGAACTGCTGCCAAAATTTGACTCCCTACTTTTTTATGGAGATTTCAACGTACATATCTGCTGCCCAAGTAATCAACGAGTTTCAGGACCTTCTGGACTCTTTTAACCTGTCGCAATCTGTCTCAGGGGCCATGCACAGTCAGGGTCATACACTGGACTTAATTATCTCCCACGGCCTTCACATATCTGCTGTGGAGATTCTGGACACCTGTATTTCAGACCACTTTCCCATCTTATTTGAATTTTCCACCCCTCCTGCACCAAAGGCTGTTCTCCCAGCACATCTCTGCCGCTCCATCATCCCATCCACTCAAAGTCAGTTCACTGATGCCTTTAAGAGCATTGACTCATGCTCTGCTGTCAGCCTGGACCCATCTCTACATCCTGATGGACTTCATCACCTCCTTCTATCACACCTGCACAACGATCTTGGACTCCATCGCTCCTCTCAAACAGGCTTCTTCAAAAATCAAACCACCTCCATGGCTCAACAAAACAATGCGGGCTCTTCGACAACGCTGCAGGAAAGCAGAGTGAAAATGGAGGCGCGACAGGCTTCATGTGTCCCAGGGAATACTGAGAGACTGTCTCTGTGATTGTCAAAATGCTGTTAAGCAGGCCAAGTCACAGTACCTCTCCAATTTAATCACCGCTAGCTCTAACCGGCCGAGGACGCTATTTAGCACAATCCAGTCTGTCATCAATCCTTCTGTCAATGTTCTGAAAACTGCCACACAGTCTACCTGTGATGACTTTCAGAGCTATTTTGTCAACAAAATTGACTCTATCAGGCAGAACATTGTCAGCCCATCAAACACTGTCCAATCATGTGCGTCTGCAATAACCACCGCTGTTTTTGAGGAGTTCGACCTGGTTTCACTGCCTTACCTCATCAAGGTGGTTCAGCAGATGAAACCAACAAACTGTTCTCTGGACATCATTCCCTCTAAAATGCTCAAACAGTCCTTTGATGTAATTGGTCCTTGTTTTTTGTCATTTATTAACAACTGCCTATCTTTAGGTTATGTGCCATCTGCTTTCAAACACACTGTGGTCAGACCTCTTCTTAAAAAACCAGGCCTAGATCCTACAGCTCTCTCTAATTTCAGGCCAGTTTCCCATCTGTCATTTTTATCGAAGGTCCTGGAAAATATTGTTTTTATTCAACTTCAATCTTTTCTAGAGCACAAAAACCTGTTTGAAAAATTTCAGTCTGGTTTCCGAGCCCGTCACAGTACTGAATCTGCACTGCTCAAAGTGCAGAATGACATTCTTCTGTCTCTGGATGCAAAAAACCCTGTTCTGCTGGTGATGTTAGACCTCTCAGCAGCTTTTGACACCATCGATCATCAGGTACTAATCAACCGTTTGTCTCAGCAGGTTGGCCTCCAGAGAGCTGTGCTAGAATGGTTCAGATCTTACCTAACTGGGAGAACTTTTTCTGTCATGATAGGTGATCTGTCCTCCTCTTCATCAACCCCTCTCACCTCTGGCGTACCACAGGGATCCATTCTGGGACCAGTCCTCTTCTCTCTTTACATGCTGCCATTAGGATCAATCATTGCATGTCATAATCTGTCTTTTCATCTATATGCAGACGATTTACAAATCTATCTGCCAGTTACTCCCAACCCCTCACTCAGTTCAAACACTCTTGTCAACTGCTTAAATGACATTAAGCACTGGCTCTCTCAAAACTTCCTCCACCTAAACACAGATAAAACTGAATGCATTTTATTTAGTGCCCCCGGTGACACCAGCAACATCCTTCCCAGTCCCAGTTTTGGTTTTCCCCTCCCCCACTTCAACCCGGTGGTCAGAAATCTTGGAGTGCAGCTTGACTCCAACTTAAAGCTTGATAAACAGATCAGTTCTGTTGTCAAAACCAGCTTCTTTCAGCTCCGTCTGCTCTCTAAAGTAAAGTCACTCCTCAGCCGTAGTGATCTGGAGAAGGCCATCCATGCCTTTGTGACCTCCAGACTTGACTATTGTAATGCTTTGTATGTTGGAATTAATCAATCTTCCATCTCCCGTTTACAGCTTGTACAGAACTCTGCCGCCCGCTTTTTGACCAACACACGAAAATATGAACACATCACTCCTGTCCTGTCCTCTCTACACTGGCTCCCGGTTCAGTTCAGGATACAGTTCAAGCTGCTGCTGTTTGTTTTCAAAGCTCTGAATGGACTTGCACCTCTGTACATCTCAGAACTTTTGAAAGTCCATCAGCCCAGCAGAGCTTTACGATCTGCCAGTCAACACCTGCTGGAGGTGCCTCGCTCAAGGTACAAACAATGGGGAGACCGGTCATTTTCTGTTGCCGGCCCAAAAGCCTGGAACAGTCTCCCCCTTGAGCTGCGTGCCACCTCTGATCTGACTCTGTTTAAATCCAGACTGAAGACCCACTTGTTCAAAAAAGCTTTCAGTGTGTAACTTTTATTACTTTGGTATTTTAGTATGTAGCTTTTTTATTTCCATTGCCTCCTTTTATTGCTGTTACTTTTATTCTATTTTCACTGATTTATTGTACCGTTTTTTTATATTTTCTGTCCTGTTAAGCACCTTGGTCAATGTAAGGCATTGCAGGAAGGTGCTATACAAATAAAGTTTATTATTATTATCCACCCATCCATCATTCATCCATCCACCCACCCATCCATCCACATGTTCAACCATCCATCCATCCATCCATCCATCCATAAATCCATTCATCTAT
>JBBPBX010074688.1:0-11852 GCA_038048925.1 Garcialebias charrua
GCAGAGGTGGGTAGGAACGAGTTACATTTACTCAGTTACATTTACTTAAGTAGCTTTTTGAGAAAATTGTACTTGTGAGAGTAGTTTAAATGTGAAAGACTTGTACTTTTACTTGAGTAAATTTTAGGGGAGAAAACCGCAACTTTTACTCAGTTACTATGGGCTTTCTGCCGATCGCTACAGTTACTTTTGTTTCAAGTATGTAAAAACATTTGCAGCAAAATTATTGCGTAACTTATTGTCACCTGACATGTAACCAATCAAGTGAAGCCAACCAGTCACGTGACCACAACAAACTCTCCGCGCGGGCCATGTTGAGTGACGTCGGAGATTCTGGTAAACAGTTAGTGCTGTTTATAGGATGTCAAAATGTAAGAAAATGAGTTCCAACATTTACTGGTAGAAACAAAGTTTTGCAGAAAGTCAAGTTTATTATTATTTAGCAGAATTATTTGGGCTACAGTTGCCTTTGTGTTTTTTTATTTACAACAATGTAAAAGATAAGTGGTTTATTTCTAAATCCTTTTGGCTGGTATTGCCTTTGTGTTTTTATTTATAACAATGTATGTTCAGTCTCATTAAAAGTTATGTTTCCTTGTAAATCCATTTGCATGTTATAATTTAATGACACGAGATGGTACTCCGCAGTTACTCACTACTTGAGTAGGTTATAATCAAAGTACTTTATTACTTTTACTCAAGTAAATTTTTGGATGCCTACTCACTACTTTTACTTGAGTAATATTTGGTTCAAGTAACAATACTTTTACTTGAGTAAAAATTTTGAATACTCTACCCACCTCTGGGGAGCAGAGAGACTGATGAAGTGAGACTGTTTGAAAAGGCATTTATTTGTGACAGACAGAGATAATGTTAGTTACTGCTATAAATGTGCTTCCACCTCATCTCCCTCACAGCATGTTGATTAATGCTGGGACATTTTCATAGGATCATCACCAATAAGTAGCTTTAGAGTAATTTTAGCCTGTACAGTAGTCTCTCGCTACTTCGCAGTTCAACTTTCTCGGACTCACTCTTTCGCGGTTTTTCAAAGTAAAAGTGGACATGACACATAATTGGCTGATTGATGGATGAGCCACACGAGTGGCATGGATATAAATTATTTTAAGTGATTTAGCATGCCAAGAAAGAGCACCACAGATGCCATCTTTGCTTTGAGGATGTTGATAGAGAAGTACAGAGAGGGTCAGAAAGAACTCCATTGTGTGTTTGTGGATTTAGAAAAAGCATATGACAGGGTGCCAAGAGAGGAGGTGTGGTATTGCATGAGGAAATCTGGAGTGGCAGAAAAGTATGTTAGACTGGTACAGGACATGTATGAAGACAGCAGGACAGTGGTGAGATGTGCTGTAGGAGTGACAGATAGCTTCAAGGTGGAGGTGGGATTGCATCAAGGATCGGCTCTGAGCCCCTTCTTGTTTGCTCTGGTGATGGACCGACTAACAGATTAGGTCAGGCAGGAATCCCCATGGACTATGATGTTTGCAGATGACATTGTGATCTGTGGTGAGAACAGGGAACAGGTGGAAGAGAACTTGGAGAGGTGGAGGTATGCACTTGAAAGAAGAGGAATGAAAGTCAGCCGTAGTAAGACAGAGTACATGTGTGTGAATGAGAGGGAGGCTGGTGGAACAGTGAGGCTACAAGGAGCAGAGGTCACAAAGGTGCAGGACTTCAAGTACTTGGGGTCCACTGTCCAGGAAAATGGGGAATGTGGTAAAGAGGTGAAAAAGAGAGTCCAGGCAGGATGGAGTGGATGGAGAAAAGTTTCAGGAGTGATTTGTGACAAAAAGGTGTCAGCAAAGGTCAAAGGAAAAGTTTACAAGACAGTGGTGAGACCAGCTATGTTGTATGGTCTGGAGACAGTGTCATTGACAAAAAGACAGGAGAAAGAACTGGAAGTGGCAGAAATGAAGATGCTGAGGTTCTCCTTAGGAGTGACAAGGATGGATAAGATCAGGAATGAGATCATCAGAGGTACAGCACATGTTGAACAACTGGGAGATAAAGNATGTCCTGTACCAGTCTAACATACTTTTCTGCCACTCCAGATTTCCTCATGCAATACCACACCTCCTCTCTTGGCACCCTGTCATATGCTTTTTCTAAATCCACAAACACACAATGGAGTTCTTTCCGACCCTCTCTGTACTTCTCTATCAACATCCTCAAAGCAAAGATGGCATCTGTGGTGCTCTTTCTTGGCATGCTAAATCACTTAAAATAATTTATATCCATGCCACTCGTGTGGCTCATCCATCAATCAGCCAATTATGTGTCATGTCCACTTTTACTTTGAAAAACCGCGAAAGAGTGAGTCCGAGAAAGTTGAACTGCGAAGTAGCGAGAGACTACTGTACAGGCTAAAATTACTCTAAAGCTACTTATTGGTGATGATCCTATGAAAATGTCCCAGCATTAATCAACATGCTGTGAGGGAGATGAGGTGGAAGCACATTTATAGCAGTAACTAACATTATCTCTGTCTGTCACAAATAAATGCCTTTTCAAACAGTCTCACTTCATCAATCTCTCTGCTCCCATTGTAGAATCAGATTAAGATTCCAGTATGTCTTTAAATAAAATAATATACAGATACACAGCTGGGATTCCCAAACCACCTCACTCTCAACAGAAAGGTTTTTATTATAACTTTTTACAGTTTCTTCTCTGATTTTTTTATTTTATTCAACAATTAGAGCACCCTTTTTTTTAAATCTAGTAATGATTTAGGGACAAGCTGAACCAAACGAAGCAAAAACTGCCAAAGTCTTTTGTTAAACAAATGTAGCCTTTGGATGAAAGAAAATGGATTAAGTTAATAAAAGCAAACGCAATTTTTTACCAGTGATTTTGTGCTTCAAACAATAAAATGAGTTGCTCTGAGGAACAAGGTTTATTTATTCTCCTGTCTGCTCATGCTTTTAATAAATGCTTATTAGTAGTTGGTGTTGGTGACTATGATTTGACGCTTCAGCTGCATCTTTTCTTGTTCTGTTAATGGATGAAAGAGTGTGTTCATCAAACGAATGTCTGCAGCTGTTACTAAGGATGTCATGGTCCAATTGTTTTCACTGGACAGGAAGCTTCTATGTTCAAGTAAAAATGTAGGGGAAAAGACAAAGCTGGAAAAAAAAATCAGAAATCAAAGAAACACACAGCTGCTATACCAAATGAATTACCATGGTTAGTACTGTATTCTTCTGTCATTCCAGAACATGAAACCTATTTACGAAAATGAATGAAGGAAAAGGGTAGCATGCCCTCTCCGGGTCGGGGAGGAGGTCCTGCCCCAAGTGGAGGAGTTTAAGTATCTCGGGATCTTGTTCACGAATGAGGGAAAACTGGAGCGTGAGATCGATAGGCGGATAGGTGCAGCGTCCGCAGTGAAGCGGGCGCTGTACCGGTATGTCGTGGTGAAGAGAGAGCTGAGTCAAAAGTCAAGTCAAGTCAAGTCAATTTTATTTCTATAGCACAGCTTAAAACAGATAAACTGTTACCAAGGTGCTTCACACACACAGCATAAAAGTTTAAAAATGTACAGAAACAGTAACACACACCAATAGTAACAATTATTTACAGTAGTAAAAGTACATAAAAATGTATAAGAACAAATTAAAATGAAAAAAAAAACCACAGTAAAATATATATATATACACTACGACAGCTCACACCGTATGAAACACCAGAGAGAACAGATGGGTTTTTAACAGGGATTTGAACATGAGAAGGGAGGAGGCCTGTCTAATGTTGGGGGGGAGGTTGTTCCAGAGTTTGGGGGCGGTGACTGAAAACGCTCGATCACCACGGAGCTTCAGACGTGTTTTTGGGACCGCCAAGAGCATCTGATCAGATGATCTCAGGGCCCGCGATGGAACATATGGTTCCAGCAGCTCGGAGAGGTAGAGGGGAGCGAGGCCATTTAGGCATTTGTAGGTCAGCAACAGGATTTTAAAGTCGACTCGAGTTCGCACGGGAAGCCAGTGCAGGGAGGAGAGAACAGGTGTGATGTGCTCATACCTACGAGTACCGGTTAAAAGCCGAGCTGCTGCATTTTGCACGAGCTGAAGGCGTGTAAAGGAGGCCTCGCTGATCCCAGCATACAGTGCATTACAATAATCCAGGCGGGTTGTGATGAACGCATGGATTAGGGTCTCCAGATCAGATCTGGACAGCACCGGCTTGAGCTTAGCAACCTGCCGCAGCTGGAAGAAACAAAAGGCAAAGCTCTCAATTTACCGATCGATCTACGTTCCCACCCTCATCTATGGTCATGAGCTTTGGGTTATGACCGAAAGAACAAGATCTCGGATACAAGCGGCTGAAATGAGTTTTCTCCGCAGGGTGTCTGGACTCTCCCTTAGAGATAGGGTGAGAAGCTCAGTCATCCGGGAGGGACTCGGAGTAGAGCCGCTGCTTCTCCACATCGAGAGGAGCCAGTTGAGGTGGCTCGGGCATCTGGTTAGGATGCCTCCTGGACGCCTCCCTGGTGAGGTGTTCCGGGCATGTCCCACCGGGAGGAGACCCAGAGGAAGACCCAGGACACGCTGGAGGGACTATGTTTCTCGGCTGGCCTGGGAACGCCTTGGGATTCCCCCGGAGGAGCTGCTCCAAGTGGCTGGGGAGAGGGAAGTCTGGGCCTCCCTACTTAGGCTGCTACCCCCGCGACCCGACCCCGGATAAGCGGAAGAAGATGGATGGATGGATGGAATGAAGTAAATATAAAGTTTTCTTTTGAGTATGCTGGTGAAGATTCTCAGTCATCCAGGACATGATAAAATTAGAACAAGCGTTCAATACAATAATAATAATAATAATAATTAATTCAATTTATAACGCACTTTTCATTACTGAAAATCTCAAAGTGCTACACATATATTGAATGCTACACACATTCATAAACCGGTGGCGGCAGACTACCATGCAAGGTGCTTTCCAGTCCTACCGGGAGCAACTCAGGGTTAAGTGTCTTGCCCAAGGACACAACGACACATGGTGCGGGTCCCGGGAGTCGAACCGCCAACTTTCCGATCGGGAGACGACTGCCATTACCACTACACCACGGCCGCCCTACAAAAACAACTGGACTTTATTTGTAACAGAAGACGTTTTGCCTTTCATCCAAAAGGCTTTCTCAATTCAAAGAGCAGGCTGTGTGAGAGAGTGAGGTTATAAACAGATTGAGATAACACACACCAACCTATGTAAATTGAAAGCTGAGATAACACACACACACATACCTGAGATAACAACACACACCCTATGTAAATTGACGAATCACACATCACACCTTAACAGTAGGGATTTCTTAAAAGGTCTTTGTTAGTCTCACTCTCTCACACAGCCTGCTCTTTGAATTGAGAAAGCCCTTTGGATGAAAGGCAAAACGTTTTCTGTTACAAATAAAGTCCAGTTGTTTTTGTATTGAACGCTTGTTCTGATTTTCTTTTGAGTGTTTTTAGGGGAGAACACGTGAGTCACCCTTTTCTGCCCTTCATGCACTTGTTTCATATCTCACTGGACAAAGTCACGTGCTTTCTTTGCTTATCTTGTCTAATAATGATGCAGAAAAACTGATTCATGCATTTGTCACATCTAGACTGGACTATTCAATAGTTTGTTATCTGGGTGTCCAAATACTTCTTTAAAACATCTTCAGTTAATCCAAAATGCTGCTGCCAGAGTCTTAACTGGAGTTAGTGGGAGAGATCATATCTCTCCAGTTTTAGCTTCTCTCCGTTGGCTACAAGTCAAATGCAGAACTGAATTCAAAATAAGTAAGTAACACTTTATTTCTATAGCACCCTTCATAGACATATTGATCACAGAGTGCTTCACAAAGGCAAGACAATTAAAACAAAACAAACAAACAAAAAATTAAGTAAAAGCCTGTCTGAATAAAACTGTTTTTAGTTGTTTCTTAAAAGAGTCTGTGCAGGGCAGGGACAGTGGGAGGGCATTCCAGAGCCTCAGAGACACCACCTGAAAAGCACGGTCTCCAAGGGTTTTAAAATGGGTTCGGGGTACAGTCAGTAATATTTAACTCGAAGACCTCATAGTCCTTGATGGAGTTAAAGGATCCTGCTTAGTTTTTGTCTTCAGGGTTCAAGGTTCTTTACTGTCATTCACATCACATATGGTACATGAGGAGGAATGAAATTGTGTACTCAAGGTTCCAGTTACACACAAATATATGCACAAATTTGTCACACAAATCAAATTATTTATGGGAAACATACGCAGATGACAAGATTAGACAATTATTATTATTATTATTATTATTACTGTAGGTCTATATCAAAACTTCAGCTTATTTAGGACATGGGTGCTGCTATGACTTTTGCTTTTTGTAACTTTATATACTTTTCAAAAATGTATTTAGGATCCTGGCCGTGGATAGCCTTAAAAGTTAAAACCAAGATTTTAAATACCCTGATGCAAGATTTTAAAGTTAATCCTCAAGTGCACATGAAGTCAGTGCAGAGAGGCAAGAACAGGAGTAATGCGCGCTAATCTTACTTCTAACCTACAAAGCTCTCAACAACCTAGCTCCATCTATATTACAGATCTTATTGTTCCATATTTTCCTAACAGAGCACTTCACTCTCAGACTGCAGGTTTACTTGTGGTTCCTAGAGTTTCCAAAAGCAGAATGGGAGGAAGATCTTTCAGTTCTCAGGCTCCTCTCTTGTGGAACCAACTTCCAGTTTCTGCCCATGAGGGCAGAACAGGAAGGGTAGCTTTAGAGTCATTTTAGAGTGTTTTAGCCTGTACAGTAGTTGAGACAGCTCTTCTCAGGACCTTCTTTGATGCTGTGGTGGCATCAGCCATCTTTTACGGAGTGGTCTGTTGGGGTAGCAGCATCTCCATTGCTGACAGGAAGAGACTGAACAAGATCCTCAGGAAATCCAGCTCTGTCCTGGGGTGTCATGTTGACCCAGTGGAGGTGGTGGCTGACAGGAGAATGAGGACCAAGCTTCAGCGCATGCTGGAGTTCCCGTCCCACCATGCACCACTCTCTGACAGCCCTGAGCAGCTCCTTTAGTGCCCGGCTGCGGCACCCTAAGTGCGTGAAGGAAAGATACTGCAGGTCTTTCCTTCCGGCCGCCATCAGACTGTACAACACGCGCTGCTCTTAGTAGTTATATTTCTTTTTATACTGTTTCGATGTTTTTTGTACTCACTTGTATTATTTGTGTATATATAAATTTTTAACATGTTTGTACTGGTTCTGCTCTATCCTCTATTCTGCTGTGGCAATGTAAATTTCCCCACTGTGGGATTAATAAAGGCATCTTATCTTATCTCATGAGGCTGACACATTGTCCAGTTTTAAGACTTTCCTTTTTGATAAATCCTATAGTTAGTCATCTTAATTTCCTGACCTATTCCTTATCATATGCTGCTATAAATAATCTTAGACTACTGGAGAACAAACTGACATTTAATCAAATGAACAGTTACAAATCCATACAAATGAATAGTTTGTAATTATTCTTTCTTCTTTTTTTATTTCTTAATTCTTTCTTAAAGGACAACACCCACCGTGACAGTAACAATTTGCCATATTGGACAATTACTGTAGTAGAATATGATGTCTAGTTTCATTTTTGCATTTGGGCCAGGCGAGTGTAAAAAAACAACAACAAAAAACAAAAAAACAACGGAGTCCCGGAAACATCCGGAAACCCGGACGAAGATTGCCGAAGTCCGGAGTGACGTAAATACAGGCTCCACTCAGAAGGCTTATCCGAGCCGGGCAGAGCCACTTGTGAGTGAGAGCCTCGGATCCGCGCTCAGAATATGATAGACATCAGTGAGCGACCACAGGATTAATGGTAAATGGTAAATGGAGCTTATTTATATAGCGCTTTCCAGCCCCCTGTGAGGAGCCCCAAAGCGCTTTACAATACCAGCCATCCACCCATTCATTCAGACATTCATACACCGGTAGTGGTAGCCTGCCTTGCAAGGCGCCATCCAGACCTACCGGGAGCAACTCGGGGTTAAGTGTCTTGCCCAGGGACACAACAACACATGGTGGGCGGATGCGGGATTCGAACCTCCAACCTTCCGATCAGGGGTCGACTGCCATTACCACTACACCACGGCCGCCCCTAATCAACAGGCAGATTTATTAACAAGGGAATATTAAAAATGTTTTGCTTTTTTTTTTTCCTCTCTCTGAGCAACGGAGGTGGTGCTGTCTCTGCGCGCGCTGATCATTGCAGCCAGCTGTACATTTATTACTGCGGAAATATTAAAAATGACACGACAACTTGTACACGTCTGATGTCTGTCCCACAATAAATACGTCGCGGTCCAGTTCAGCTCAGCTCCACGCCTCTTTTGGAGCTGCGCTACGGCTTCATTTCTGAAGTTTATTTGAGCGGGACCTACCCGCATTCACCTGTTGTCTTATGAATGATCCGAGGAGGATTAAAGCTGGACTGGTCTGTGCGGGAATAGCGCGGGTTTGACTTATGAAAGGGGCTAATAAAAAGCCGAGCCGGCTTCATGAGAAAACTAATGAATTTGTTGCGAGCGAGCGAATTAAATAGTGTCCTACGTGGATGCGCGATCTCTAAATATTTCCTGGTGCAGTTGTGGGTACAGCTGGTCCAGCGCTCTGTTTTTATTTATTTTTTAGAACTTCTTAATAAGATATAACACCGCTGCAATAATGAAGCTACGTTGATGCATGCTTTTATAACTCTGCATGCATTCAAGGCGGATACTTCAGTGACGTCAATGCCCATATATGGAGAGGGGCAGATTTTCCCGGAGCTGCTGCTAAAAACTGCTAAAAACATGAAATAACACATTTAGCGTTATTTCTCTACAATATAAATAAACGCTACTGTTTTATTATTTAATTAACTACTAAATATGAATGGCGATGCAATTTGAAAACATGGTGGGTCGTGTCCTTTAACATGTGATTCTGTCTTTTTGTCTTTCCTCCTACAACCTGACGGCCTCCGTTCTGGACCTTCCATTGTGTATCTGTTCCTCCTTCCTGTTCCTCTTAAACCCAGCCAGTTGAAGCAGACAGCCACTTGTCCTGAGCTGATTCTGCTAGAGTAATTTCTTCCTCATGAGGGAGTTTTTCCTTCCCACTGTTGCCTCTGTGCTTGCTTGGGTTGGCAGACTGTGACAAAGTGAAAACTCAAAGCAGTCTGTTGGTTCCTCAGATAAATAATGCTACTAACTGACTTTATATGCATGTGAATGTTTCTGTGCAGTGGCCTGAGACGACTTGTGTTGTGATTTGGAGCTATATATAAACAAATTGAAATGAACTGAATTGCTTCAGAGTTCAATCTTTGTGCTTCACTGCAAATTGGTACCTTTAGTTTGGAGCTGCTTTACTGAGAGGAAGTTTTCCAAAAGTTGCAAAACACTTCAGTGCCAACGTCTCAAATGTTTTCTTTAAAATGTGTGTGAAAATGCTCCCATTGAATTCTAGCGAGAATGCATTTTTTTCTCCTTCTTAGTTTCCAATTAGAATCAATCCAAATACCTTTTCAAACATTTTTTTCTATCTGGACATCTACAGTTCATTTTCATCCTCTCGTGTCTGTGCACAGAAACACGTTGGATTTTCTTGGTCGTTTCGTTGGCTTGACACAGACCAATAATTTCATCCTTCTGAATCTGAGTCACATCTTTTCCACAACCACAGGACGTGCGTTTGCTGATGTGATACTTTTGTTAATGAAAAGCTTCTCTCTGCATCAGTTACTTGTTGCCTGCTGAAATATTTTAATCATTGCAATGCTTTCCAGTGGGAGGCTCTTATCTAGGAGCTTACGTAAACGCAGATGGTGGTTTTTATGTTCACTCTATTGAACTTTAGCAGGCATCTTCATTTAATGACTCTTTGATTTATGCATAACTCTGTAAACCTCAAATATTCTTGAGCGTTCAGTGTTTAGCAAAAGTCATTTTCAACAAAAAAGAGTAAAATGTCTGAGTAAAACATGAAACTGTATAGATGTTTAAACAACTTTAACTGTCCCAGTTCCCTTTAAAACAAATGGATATTTTATTATGAGTGACTACTTTGTGGTTCCATCATAAATTATGGCTTACTGACATCTATTGAGGCATAGATTCTCTGAAGAACAATTACAGTACTCGGAAAAAAATAGCTAACAAACAAATGCAGGCTCACACACGCACACACACACACACACTGCCCAAAACATCACTGGTCTACCTTTAGGCTGCCGGCAGTGGGCGATAATTTGTCTTAATAAAAAAGCTGTGGTTTGTCAGTGTGACTAGAGGTGGGGCTGCGTGTAAAACTCAAATGATTTAATGTTTGTTGACAAAACCACAAAAATAAAAATGGAAAAATGCAGCATTGTCCAGGTTTCCTGCTAAACATGTGGGCTATTCATGTGTCAAGGATAAAACACGTCTAATTATTAATATCTTTTAATCAGGAGGAAGTCTGAACCCAAGCTGCTTTTTTTATTTTGGTCTTGTAAAATCTAAAATTATCCAGTGTGCTGTGATTTACCACCTGAAACTGGTCCAGTTTAAAAGCTTCCTCCCCTCAGAAGAACATCGTTGTCTCCTGATGGTTTGACTCCACGGCACACGTCTGATTTAATCAGGATCAGGCTCCATGCGAACACACTGCTGGTTCCCTGACCTTGAGATTTGACTTTTAGCATCCAAACCCACAAACTAATGTTCTGACTGAGAGGATGGAGGCGTGGGAGCGCTTCTCTGCAGACAGAGAGCTTCATGTATCTCTGCAAGGAGAATGAGAACCAGCTTGGTTATAATAAAAACAATATTACATCCTGTAAATTCCCAAAGTGGATCCCTGTTTCCTGCTGCTGACTTTTGAGGTCAGAGGTCGGCGTCAGTCAGAGCATCTCCTCTAAATGTCTGTGTGGATGTGGTGGAGGGTGGAGGTCAAAGGTGGACAGAGTGGATCTTTAAACTATAATATTTCACAAGAGAAAATACATTTTCTGTGAAACTGCAGTGTGAACGCTGCGAGCTGAATGACAGCTGAAAGCTACTGAAGGAGCTAAAATTGATTTGTTAAAGCTAAACGATGCAGAACACTAACTAAAAAGCAAGTAGCTAAAGCTGCAACAAAAATGCTAATTTAAGGTAGCAAAATGCTAACTAAAAATAGCAAAAGAGTGACTAAAAGATAAATGTGCCAAAAGGTGAAAATCTTAGGGAAATGGTAGCTAAAAGCTAAACGTGAGAAAAAGCTAATCAAAAGCTAAAACCAAGAAAAGTTTAGCTAAAAGCTAAAAATAGCAAAAGTCTCTTTAAAAGCTAAATGTAGCCTAAAGCTAGCTAGAAGCCTAACCCGAAGCTAAAATTAGCTAAATATTTGCTAAAGGTAAACATAGCAAAAGCTCAGCTAAAAGTTAAAGCTTCAAAGGCTGAGTAAAAGTGTGAAAAGGCTAATTCTTTCGGCTGCTCTCTTCTTCAGGGGTCACCACAGCGAGCGAACTCACATGAAAGACTTGGCAATTTGTTTCACGCTAAAACCACTTGCTAATGCAACCTGGGCTCAAACCTGCAACCTCAGAATTACAAGGCCGCAGCATTGACCGCCAAGCTACCGCAGCAAAAGCTGGCTGAAAGCTAAAAGAAGCTGAATAACAGTTAAAAGCGAAAATTAGCAGAATGATAGCTAAAAGTTAAATGTAAGATAAGAAGTCAAAATAGAGCCAGTACACTGAAGCAGATTTCAAAAGGAACCATAAATGAGATCTCAATGTATTTTTATAGGATTGTTTTGTAAATAGTTTTTTTTAAGTACAGTATAAAGTTACAAAAACAAAAGTCAT
>JBBPBX010074689.1:0-17520 GCA_038048925.1 Garcialebias charrua
TGTCCACCGCTGAAGGCAAAAGGTCAATATTGTTGTTTCTTACATCTCTTTTTTCCATATCGTTTGCAAAAACGGTATCTCATGATCCTGTGGACCATGTTTTATGAAACTCTCTGAAGGTATCTACAACCGATTAACATCAGGAACCAACCCAATTCAAGATGGCTGCCACAGTCAAATGAACTTAGAAAATAAACAAATATCCAGAACTCAGCCCATTGTACAGATGATAAGCAAAAATTTGCTGTGGTAGTAATAATAATAATAATAATAATAATAATAAATTTAATTTATAACGCACTTTTCATTAATGAAAATCTCAAAGTGCTAGTAGATGAGCATCCCCAAACAAATAGTCCAAACCTAACTCTGTGCAGAATAATATAATAATTTTAATTTAATAATTTGTGCTTAAAACTTTGGGATCAACTGTGTTCATCTGTTAGCACAATATTTCAGGAACCACTGGCCAAACTTGAATGAAACTCTCAGTGATCATTGTAAGAAAATCTGAACCTGATTAACTTCTGGAGCCAACTCAAATCAAGATGGACACCACAGCTAATCCATGTTAACTAACACAAAAATGATTTTAACTCCATCCGTTTTACATAAACTGCTAATATTTGGTGTGGTAGTAGCTGAGAGTAATTTCCTTTGTAATACTTTGAGCACAACAGCACATGAGATTATACAAAACGTTATTTACTAGGGGTAATGAGATCTCGTTGTACGAAATCTCGCAATATTAAACTCCCGCGATGTCTCTCGTTGAGAGGTAACGTTGTCTCGCTAATGCTAGCAGAGCCCCTAGCAAGTCAGCGTCACGGACAGCATGGCTTCGCCGGATGAAGTTGCTGTCGACGCCCCAACTACTTTTAAATCATTTTTTGGCAGCATTTTGGATTTCCAATAGAAACGATAAATGGCGAAAGAGCAACAAACAAGACACGGACAATATGTAAGCACTGCAAGAAATTTTTACCGTACACTGCTTAAAATCTCG
The DNA here is from genome assembly GCA_038048925.1 of Garcialebias charrua. Classification (NCBI taxonomy): domain Eukaryota; kingdom Metazoa; phylum Chordata; class Actinopteri; order Cyprinodontiformes; family Rivulidae; genus Garcialebias; species Garcialebias charrua. Next base: position 1,007 of record JBBPBX010074689.1, read on the forward strand.
TCTCGTTCTCGCAAACTCTGTAATTTGTCTCGTCTCGAGAGTTTTATGTATCGCTACACCCCTATTATTTACACTCATAAGTCCACACGTTCTTCTAATATTGTATCATCACAGAATACGGCTAAAATATAAAAACAGGCAAACACTGCAGGTATTTGCTTTTAATTTATACACAAAAGGACACATTCCTCCTGGGGTTTGAGGATGTAAATGTTGCATGAGTGGCAAAAAGAACTGGTTGTACCGAAATACAAAATGTAAAATGTATCACAGCGTCGACAGACACAAGTGCACAGACCCAGGCATTTATTTTTTTCTGCCACTCTCATATGGTGATAAAAACAAAACCTGAACGACAAAAGGAGCAGTGAACATTGTCCATCAGATAAGACCACAATGTGAAGAAGCCAACTGAGCAGAAAAGGAGGTTCAGTAGGAGGCATCGGTGGAGCTGTGCGGGGCTGAAAATGATGAAGAAGATCCAGAGCTGGTCGGGGTGGAACCGCTGGCGTTTAACTGAAACAAAAAGAAACAGTTCATATATTTTATTTTATTTGACCAGTATACAACAGGTCTTTGAAACCACGAGCGATGTTCGCCTGCTTTTACATTTCAGCCTTCGGGTGTTGAGAACGGCTCTCAAAGCTCTCAGAACAACAAGATTTAACTCGCACAACTTTGTGTATATTTTATATAAAGGTAGAAATTCAATAAAACCTTTCTCAAGACCTTGTGACCTAAAAGAATGACGTTTTAACAGTTTATCATGAAAAATTAAAACGTAAAAATATTTGCATAAATTGTGTTTTTCAGGAACTCTAGTTTGACTAAATTAAATTTCTTGTACAGATAAAGAGTTGAAGCAAATAGAATGTGTGTTTTTTTTAAATTCAGTCACCCAAGCTAATGTTTGGTAGGGGGGCGCCTTATACATCTGGAAAGACATCATCAATGTAAAAAAGTATCTACAGGTTTAGAACAACACATGCTCCCATTCCAGAGGACACCTTATTCAGGGAAGACCTTGAATATTTCATTAACACGAGGCTGAGCCTCAGACTGCATCCATCACAGCAGCACGGCTTCATGAAACAACTGGCCAACCGTAAACACCATAATACATGAAAAGTCCAGAGAAAATCCAGGACGGTGGAACAGCTAGAAAAATGAGGACAACATTCCCTCCAAAACCTCCAACAGATGGTCTCCTCAGGTCTTCAAAACTTCCAACAACTGGTCTGCTCTGATCCTCCAAAACCTCCAACAGATGGTCTCCGTTCTTCCCAAACTTCCAACAGCTGGTTTCCTTTGGTTCTCCAAAACCTCCAACAACTGGTCTTCCCTGGTTCTCCAAAACCTCCAACAGCTGGTCTCCTCAGATCTTCCTAAACATCCAACCACTGGTCTTCTCAAAAATATCTAATTCTCCATGCAAGCACTCGTACTGAAGCCTTCTCACTGTATTGGTTGTGTTTTGCATTAATTTTTTTTAATTTGAACAGAAATGCTCATAAATTCACGTGACCACAGTTTCTGTCATGGCTCTCAGGACCAAGTGACGGACAGCAGGACTCCTGAGCAGGTCTTTGACCTCTGTGATGTCAACCCTGAGACATCTGCAGAACAGAAGGTCCTCTTTACACGTCTCTACTCACATGGAGGTCATGTCGTTGAGAGCGTGGTCCAGTTCTTCACTGATAGCTTTGTACTTCAGCTTCTGAGCATAAAGCTCATCTGGACACACAGAAAAAAATGAACACAAACGTGAACAAGGATACAAAATGGAAATAAAAAATCCAACCCTGTAAGAGCCAGACAATAAGTTTGTATCTGATTCATAGTTGAATGTGAACCTATATTTGTACGTCTAAAAAAACTAAGTCTGGTCATCTGGACATAAAAAAATAAAAAATAAAAAAGTAGAAATGTTTTGTCTTTCGTCTGAAAGACTTCCTCAGTCTGAGAGGAACTTTCGGACGAAAGACGAAAGTTTCTACCTTTTTCTTTTTTTTGAATGTCCAGAGGACCAGACTTAGCTTTTTTAGATTTTTCTACCTGGATTATTGAGCATGCATCAGGGTAATATTTGTATGCTTTCAGTTTTATTATGGATAGACTTTATCTTCTTAGTGGGTTACAAAATTCACCCCAGTACATTGCATTTAAGTAGAGAATACTAGAGTACAAGAGACATGAAGACCAAGGAACTCTCCACATTAATGTGGAGTTGATCAGGGTTGGTACATACAGTATTTTCTGGAATATAGGTCGTGGCTTTTTATCATTTTTGCATGCCCTGCGACCTATATTCAGGTGCGACCTATTTATGGCTTTTTATAAAATAAGCTGATTTGTAATCATTTATTAACAAAAATTAAATTGAGACACTCTTACAATAATGTCAGCTAACAAATATATATTTTTAGGTGTTTATCCTGCTAAAATTATTCATTTATTAAAGAAAAGTTCAGCTCAGACACATATTTGCTATAATTTTTATCAAACAAATAATTATTTTTAAGTGTTAATCTTCTTAAAAGCCTTGCTGTGCGCTCCTGTGGCAGACATTTGCAGCAGAGCTAAACACGGTCCACATTTTGACGTAGGTGCGACCTATATTCAGGTGCGATATGGATTTTTCCAATTCTTTGGCAGTAATTGGACAATGCGACCTATATTCCGGTGCGACCTATATTCCTGAAAATACGGTACAAATATTCAAAATTCTGAACTTTTCGCAGAGCTCCAGTAAATCTTTCATTGGAAAATAAAGATATCCTCAGAAAACCTGCTGAGTGAGAGTCGTCCACCAAAACTCGCAGGAGCGGTGAGAAGAACGTTAATCAGAGGCTTAAGGGAACCTAGATGGAGCTGGACAACACTTCTACAGAGACGAGAGGATCTGTTCATGCACAGAGCTGGTCTTTATGGAAGAGTGTCAGCAGAAATCCTTGTTTAAAAAAATACAAAACAAAAGTTTGGAATTGTCCAACCAGCCTTATGGAGACTCCTGAAAACCAAGGAAGAAGTTGCTGTAGTCAGACTGTGTTTGCTGTGAACCTGCCACCTCTCATCATACTGAGAAAACCATCCCCTCAGTGAAGCATGGTGGTGGCAGCATCATAATATGGATATATTTTTCATCAGCAGGGACTGCGAAACTGGTCAAAGTTGAAGGAAGATAGACTGAATAAAAAATAAATGTGTTTTTGCTGGACAACGGCCTGAAACACAGCTGAAGCAACTTCTCAGTGGTTTCAGAAGAACTTGTTCTCTATGTCTCAAAAGTGGTTGTTAGTAAAATAAATAACTCATTTTAAAATGTGTTGTTAGGCAATATGACAAGTAAAAATAAGATGCTTAAGGGAAAGAATTCTACTGCAGCTCACTGTAGAAAAAAGCTTCAGGCCTCTCTCCAATATATGCTCAAATATACACACATCAGTGTACATGTACAGGTAAATCACACTAAATCACTCGACATTCCTATAAATCACAATTTGTTAAATTATACTGAATAACCTTTTATCACTTAAATCCCTTTAATGTTTCAGTAACACAGAGCTTAAGTCCCACTAAATCACACTAGATAAATCAGCTCTAAAAATATAAATAATAAAAAAAGTACTGTATCCAAATAAACAGTTACTTTACCAGAACAGAATAAAATTATTAAATGTGGTTGAACATCAGATCTATTTCCTCTAAATCCTTGTTAATGAACTGATAACTGATCATCATATTGATTTATTCTGTCTGACAGAAACCTGGCTACAACAGGAGGATTTTGTTAGTATAAATAAATCCACTCCTGTTAATTATTTGAATTTTCATGTTCATAGAACAACCGGTCGAGGTGGAGGAGTAGCTCCTATTTTTCAGTCGGAATTATTGATTAATACTAAACCAGTTATTAGTTATTATTCTTTTGAATTGCTCTCCCTCAGTCTTTACATCCAAAATGGAAATCAGAAAAGCCACTTTTACTTCATCAAAGTTCTTTCTTTGCTGAGACAGTCATGTGAAAGTGGCACCACCAATTCATTTAATATTTAATTTAATATTTAACTTAATCTTTTTAAATCACTCTTCATCAAACAAAATAACTAAATCACACAAAATCACCTTAAGCTACTTTAAATAAGTCACTATTTATCTCACTAAATCACTAAACTCCACTTTCTTAAAAATTATAAATGATTTTACAGCTTCATTTATTTACAACTTTGAGTTTCTGCACAGTCCAAATAAAGATGGAATTAAAGTTTGTCTTTAGAGCTTTGGATTATTTTGTGCTTCTTAATAAAGCGAAAAACTAAAAGAAGAAGAAGAATTCAGTAAGAATCCAGAAAATTTCCCCGGTGGTGTGATTTATGAGCTTTCTCTAGACAAATGATGAAATTAAAGAGTCCTTTACCCTCCAGGTCATCAATTGTCTTCTCCAGCTTGGCCACAGATCTTTCAGCAAACTCAGCTCTGGTCTCAGCCTGAGACAGAAACAAAAGGAAATACAAAAAAATGTATCAAAACCCCTCAGTTCCAACAATACACAACCATTTCATTTGTTTTAAAAGGCAGCTGAGACTTCACGCTCACCTCTTTTAGTTTGTCAGTTAGAATCTTGATTTCTTCCTCATACTTGTCCTCCTTTTGAGAGTACTGGGGTGAAAAGACAGCATTACTCATAACGAGCTCTACGTCCCACACTGACTCCGTCAACATGTCGGCTCGTCTTTTTAGACCAGGGCTATTCAACTAAACTGCTCAGGAGGACCACAGTTACTGTATTTCCCGGCCCATAAGTTGCAGTCTTTTTTAAACTAATTTTCATGTCCTACGACTTATACAAGATACAAGATACAAGATAGGTTTATTAACATTGCATCAATTTTCACCGATACAGCGTAAATATGTAGTTACAGTCATCCAGGAGAGAGAATGAGTGCAAAAAGCTGCTGCTCAACAAAACACATGACATGTTTATCAACACATGATATGCTTATAGCGCGGCCGCTCTCATCTGTCCCCAGATGAAGGTCAAAGGCAGGAAAACAGGCAAAGACACGGGGTTTTACAGCGTTGATATTAAAAAAAGATGAATCACGTTTTGTCTTCAAGACACCGCGTGATCCAGTAAAAACCATATCAAAAAGCACATTTAGTTACAATAACAAATTGAGAGACGGCAGGCAAGGAGATAGAGTCTGTGAGTAACTTCAGACAAACACAAGTTCAGCAGATGTGCAGCTGGGCGTTATCTGAGGCTGCACAGAAATCTCTGGGGGGGTGAGGGGGGGAGGGCAGCAGGTCTCTTCAGCTCCACACTCCCAGGAGAATGGCTTCTGACAGCCTTCTTTTTCAAGGACATGTGCAGAAGCCAGATAATAGTCTTGTTTATTATCCAATAGACCACAGTGTTCTTTTCCACTGCCGCCATCAAGTCTGTGGTGCTGTTTCATGGCCAAAAAAATCCAAATAATATGTGGTCCCGCTCTATGAACCCCCATCTGTCCCTTGATTGATCCGGGGTGGCTGTAAACAAGTCCCAAAGCGCCCTGCAGGTCCGCGGTGGTCCACCACCGCTCCAAGCGAGCGATTGAGCTCATACAACAGCTGGGATGAGGAGCTCACGGCCCGGTTCAGAGAATTTTGCTGATCAGGTAGTGTCGACAGCGCGCTGATAGCTGCCGAAGCCTCCCTCAGCTTCCAGTAACAGACAACTCCGCTTACGCCAAAAAACAGAGCAGTTGCTACCAATATTCCAATAATCCACAAATCCTCCACGTCCTCGACACTTAAGACGGTCAGACACATGGGCTGCCACTGACCCCACGAGTCCAGCACGTATCCAGCCGCGTGTGTGTCGGAGGGACAGACAGCTTCTCCTGGCACGGTCCGCTTCGTGGAAAAAATCTTATCCATTGAAGAAACAGCCCAATTTATTAATTCCATATTGGTTCGAGTGAGCGCTGAAGGGTCGCAGACGAGACGAAAAGCAAGCAGGGAGTAGGAAAAACTTAGGGGAGGGAAGAGCAGAAAGATATGCGACTTGCCTTGCCGAGTGCCGGAAGTTTATGGGGTGAAGTGACATATTTATAGATTTTCCCCCATATTTTTAGACCATTTTTTTGCTGAGATATGACAGTTTCCATTCATTCTGACGAAAAAAATGGAGCAGTACCACTTTCAGCCGCTAGGGGCAGCAGCACCACTTTTGGCCACTAGGGTCCACCGACCATTCCCAGCTCATGTGTACGAAAAAAGCCTCCTCTGTTCGGACTCACTCTGTCACAGCCCGGCCTCCTGAACTCTGGAGGTCTGAACTAGTGTTTGTTAGCAAAATAGCTCAAGAACCACACGACAGATTTTGATGAAACTTACAGAAAGTAATCACTGGATGGAAATTTACAACCCATTAGCTGTAGGAGATGTTTGAGCTAAAATTCGATTTATTTACAATTTATTTTCGCGACTGTTTTGGAAGACGTCAAAGCGAAACAATTTAAATCCAGCAGATTTGACCATTACGTGAATTTATTAAGGAATGGTTAAGCTCAGGAACACTTTTGCTATAATGTCAGCTAAGAAATATATTTTTTAAGCGTTTATTTTTGCTAAAATTTTAAAGAAATGCATCGGCCCCACCCGTGTGCGTGCTCGTAGCAAAACTACTTTTTAAAACTAGCTGATTTGACAATTATGTGCATTTATTAAGGAAAAGTTATAAGCTAAGACACATATTTGCTATAATTTTCAGCAAACAAATAATTGTTTTCACCGTGTTAATCTTGTAAAGTCCTTCCGTGCACGCTTCTGTGGCCGCCATTTGCAACAGGGCAAAATACCGGGTTTCGGGTTTTCAGCGGTGACGCGTAACATACGTGACACGTCAGCGGTGACGCATAATAGATGCAACGTATACGGAGGTGCGACACGTTTATGGATTTTTACAAGTTATTGGACATAATTGGACAATGCGACTTATGGGGAGGAGCGACTTTTCGGCCGGAAAATACGATACTAAAAGCCGAGAGCTCAGTTATTGTTATTAAGTAAGGCTGTTTTATGATTTAGTTTTATTTCAAAATGAACCCATTGGTTGGTCGAACTGACCCATGGGCCTGATAGCCTCGGGGCCGTCAGTTGAATATCCCTGCTTTAGACAGACAAGCATCAAGTTTTAGTCTCGTCCTACCTTCTCAGCCCGAGCCTCCAAGGACTTCAGGTTGTTTGTGACATTCTTCAGCTCTTCCTCCAGCTCAGCACATTTACTTTTGATGATTTTAAGGAAAGAAGAGGTGACAAACAGAAGAGATAAATAATATAAGTTTAGTTCAGATGGATGGCTAATGTACAACTTCAAGAGGCCGGCATTAAGTTGGAAGAAGTACTGTAACTGGATCCAACAGCTCAGCTCTGAACCCTCCTGTTGTCCTTGGGTCAAATGACCCCTGAGGCCTCAGTTTTAAAACTGACCCCAAACGATTCAGGGTTCATCTGGACCCAATGGCAGAAAGACAGTTCTGGAGCAACTTATGTAAAAAGAACTCAAGTTTCTAATCTTAACCAGCGATCATCATCAATACTTGGATCAGTTCGTATCCTGATACCTCATTGAGGTTAGTCAGATCAAAGGAGACATGAAATTTCAGACTGACGTCACTCTGAAATAAATCTGGTTTGGATATGATTTAGGACACAATATGAAAAACAGACTATGATCAGATTACAAAATCTGGATTTGTCACATTGGGATTGTCATAAAAATAAAAATTCTGATTTGTGTCATTTTTACCTGCAGGGTGAATGTAACCTTCTTCCTTGAAGGCTAACCAAACTAGACTGCTTTTATTTAACTTTTCAGGTTTATTAACCTCCTAAGACCTGAACTCTTGCATATATGTGGATGCCATGAAGTTAAACAGCTTGGCAAAAATGTCAAAATGGTGTGAAAATCTGAACAAATATTAAAGCTTTAAACTTTTACATGACAGAATTTGCTTAGTTTGTTGCAATTTTCTCAGCCTAAATTAAAATTTAAATCATTTGCATTATTTCACACCAGTATGATATTTTTAGCTGTTTTGAAGACCTGACCAGTGATTTAAAGGAGCTGAGACTGGTGGAAGATTTTTCTTTATCCTCCATGCTCTAAGACTGATGACTTAAAGTAAAAACTATTGATAATTATTTAAGAGAACGTCACTTTAAAATCACCAAAATATCCCTTCAGATCATGTTAAGCCTTTTTTACGTATCCAAGCGTAGACATAGTGGGAAGTTGTGCCTACAGATGTAATTAACTTAAAAATGCCAAGCAGAGAAAAACATTGAGATGTAGTGTCAGTAATTATCTCTGAGTTTTGTCAGTTTAATTTACCCACATTCAGAATATTAAATACTCACGCCTCAGCCAGTTCTGCCCTTTCCTCTGTACGCTCCAACTCTCCTTCTACAATCACCAGCTTACGGGCCACCTGCAAACAAAACAGCACGGATACTGGGCTTTAGAGCACAGCTTTTCAATATTACAAAGCAATAACATGGAGCCTTTAATAACATGGAGCCTTTAACAACATGGAGCGTTCAATAACATAGAGCCTTCAATGACATGGAGCCTTCAATAACATGGAGCCTTCAATAACATGGAGCCTTCAATAACATGGAGCCTTCAATAACATGGAGCCTTCAATAACATGGAGCCTTCAATAACATGGAGCCTTCAATAACATGGAGCCTTCAATAACATGGAGCCTTCAATAACATGGAGCCTTCAATAACATGGAGCCTTCAATGACATGGAGCCTTCAATGACATGGAGCCTTCAATAACATGGAGCCTTCAATAACATGGAGCCTTCAATGACATGGAGCCTTCAATGACATGGAGCCTTCAATGACATGGAGCCTTCAATGACATGGAGCCTTCAATGACATGGAGCCTTCAATGACATGGAGCCTTCAATGACATGGAGCCTTCAATGACATGGAGCCTTCAATGACATGGAGCCTTCAATGACATGGAGCCTTCAATGACATGGAGCCTTCAATGACATGGAGCCTTCAATGACATGGAGCCTTCAATGACATGGAGCCTTCAATAACATGGAGCCTTCAATGACATGGAGCCTTCAATAACATGGAGCCTTCAATAACATGGAGCCTTCAATGACATGGAGCCTTCAATAACATGGAGCCTTCAATAACATGGAGCCTTCAATAACATGGAGCCTTCAATAACATGGAGCCTTCAATAACATGGAGCCTTCAATAACATGGAGCCTTCAATAACATGGAGCCTTCAATAACATGGAGCCTTCAATAACATGGAGCCTTCAATAACATGGAGCCTTCAATAACATGGAGCCTTCAATAACATGGAGCCTTCAATAACATGGAGCCTTCAATAACATGGAGCCTTCAATAACATGGAGCCTTCAATAACATGGAGCCTTCAATGACATGGAGCCTTCAATAACATGGAGCCTTCAATAACATGGAGCCTTCAATAACATGGAGCCTTTAATAACATGGAGCCTTCAATGACATGGAGCCTTCAATAACATGGAGCCTTCAATAACATGGAGCCTTCAATAACATGGAGCCTTTAATAACATGGAGCCTTCAATAACATGGAGCCTTCAATAATAATAATATAATAATAATAAACTTTATTTGTATAGCACCTTCCTACAATGCCTTGCATTGACCAAGGTGCTTAACAGGATAAAAAGATGAATAAACTGGAACAATAAATCAATGAAAATAGAATAAGAAACAGCAGTAATAAAAGAAGGCAATGGAAATAAAAATGCTACATACTAAAATACCAAAAGTAATAAAAGTTACACACTGAAAGCTTTTTTGAACAAGTGGGTCTTCAGTCTGGTTTTGAACAGAGTCAGATCAGAGGTGGCAAGCAGCTCAAGGGGGAGACTCATGACATGAAGCCTTCAATGACATGACTTCTGGACAGAAGTCGAAACGTTTTCTGCAACAAATAAAGTCCAGTTGATCCTGTATTGAACGCCTTTTTTGATTTCATCATGTCCTGGATGACTGAGAATCTTCACCAGCAAGGGGGAGACTGTTCCAGGCTTTTGGGCCGGCAACAGCAAATGACCGGTCTCCCCATTGTTTGTACCTTGAGCGAGGCACCTCCAGCAGGTGTTGACTGGCAGATCGTAAAGCTCTGCTGGGGTGATGGACTTTCAAAAGTTCTGAGATGTAGAGAGGTGCAAGTCCATTCAGAGCTTTGAAAACAAACAGCAGCAGCTTGAACTGTATCCTGAACTGAACCGGGAGCCAGTGTAGAGAGGACAGGACAGGAGTGATGTGTTCATATTTTCGTGTGTTGGTCAAAAAGCGTGCGGCAGAGTTCTGTACAAGCTGTAAACGGGAGATGGAGGATTGATTAATACCAACATACAAAGCATTACAATAATCAAGTCTGGAGGTCACAAAGGCATGGATGGCCTTCTCCAGATCACCACGGCTGAGAAATGACTTGACTTTGGAGAGCAGACGGAGTTGGAAAAAGCTGGTCTTGACAACAGAACTGATCTGAGCCTTCAATGACATGGAGCCTTGAATGACATGGAACCTTCAATGACATGGAGCCTTCAATAACATGGAGCCTTCAATGACATGGAGCCTTGAATGACATGGAACCTTCAATGACATGGAGCCTTCAATAACATGGAGCCTTCAATAACATGGAGCCTTCAATAACATGGAGCCTTCAATGACATGGAGCCTTCAATGACATGGAGCCTTCAATAACATGGAGCCTTCAATAACATGGAGCCTTCAATGACATGGAGCCTTCAATAACATGGAGCCTTCAATAACATGGAGCCTTCAATAACATGGAGCCTTCAATGACATGGAGCCTTCAATAACATGGAGCCTTCAATAACATGGAGCCTTCAATAACATGGAGCCTTCAATAACATGGAGCCTTCAATAACATGGAGCCTTCAATAACATGGAGCCTTCAATAACATGGAGCCTTCAATAACATGGAGCCTTCAATGACATGGAGCCTTTAATAACATGGAGCCTTCAATAACATGGAGCCTTCAATGACATGGAGCCTTCAATGACATGGAGCCTTCAATAACACGGAGCCTTCAATGACATGTAGCCTTCAATGACATGAAGCCTTCAATGACATGGAGCCTTCAATAACATGGAGCCTTCAATGACATGAAGCTTTCAATAACATGGAGCCTTCAATGACATGAAGCCTTCAATGACATGAATCCTTTAATGACAAGGAGCCTTCAATGACATGGAGCCTTCAATAACATGGATCATTCAATAACATGGAGCCTTCAATTACATGGAGCCTTCAATGACATGGAGCCTTCAAAGACATGGAGCCTTCAATGACATGAAGCCTTCAATAACATGGAGCCTTCAATGACATGGAGCCTTCAATGACATGGAGCCTTCAATAACATGGAGCCTTCAATGACATGGAGCCTTCAATGACATGGAGCCTTCAATAACATGGAGCCTTCAATGACATGAAGCCTTCAATAACATGGAGCCTTCAATGACATGGAGCCTTCAATGACATGGAGCCTTCAATGACATGGAGCCTTCAATGACATGGAGCCTTCAATAACATGGAGCCTTCAATGACATGGAGCCTTCAATGACATGGAGCCTTCAATAACATGGAGCCTTCAATGACATGGAGCCTTCAATAACATGGAGCCTTCAATGACATGGAGCCTTCAATGACATGGAGCCTTCAATAACATGGAGCCTTCAATGACATGGAGCCTTCAATGACATGGAGCCTTCAATAACATGGAGCCTTCAATGACATGAAGCCTTCAATAACATGGAGCCTTCAATGACATGGAGCCTTCAATGACATGGAGCCTTCAATAACATGGAGCCTTCAATTACATGAATCCTTTAATGACATGGAGCCTTCAATAACAGGGATCCTTCAATAACATGGAGCCTTCAAAGACATGGAGCCTTCAATGACATGAAGCCTTCAATGACATGGATCCTTCAATAACATGGAGCCTTCAATGACATGAATCCTTTAATGACATGGAACCTTCAATAACATGGATCCTTCAATAACATGGAGCCTTCAAAGACATTGAGCCTTCAATGACATGAAGCCTTCAATGACATGGAGCCTTCAATAACATGGAGCCTTCAATGACATGAAGCCTTCAATGACATGGAGCTTTCAATAACATGGTGCCTTCAATGACATGGAGCCTTCAATAACATGGATCCTTCAATAACATGGAGCCTTCAAAGACATGGAGCCTTCAATGACATGAATCCTTTAATGACATGGAGCCTTCAATAACATGGATCCTTCAATAACATGGAGCCTTCAAAGACATGGAGCCTTCAATGACATGAAGCCTTCAATGACATGGAGCCTTCAATAACATGGAGCCTTCAATGACATGAAGCCTTCAATGACATGGAGCTTTCAATAACATGGAGCCTTCAATGACATGAAGCCTTCAATGACATGAATCCTTTAATGACATGGAGCCTTCAATAACATGGATCCTTCAATAACATGGAGCCTTCAAAGACATGGAGCCTTCAATGACATGAAGCCTTCAATGACATGGAGCCTTCAATAACATGGAGCCTTCAATGACATGAAGCCTTCAATGACATGGAGCTTTCAATAACATGGAGCCTTCAATGACATGGAGCCTTCAATAACATAAAGCCTTCAAAGACAAGCAGCCTTCAATGACATGAATCCTTCAAAGACAAGGAGCCTTCAATGACATGAAGCCTTCAATGACATGGAGCCTTCAAAGACATGGAGCCTTCAATGACACAAAGCCTTCAATGACATGAAGCCTTCAATGACTTGGAGCCTTCAATGACATGGAGCCTTCAATAACATGGAGCCTTCAATAACATGGAGCCTTCAATGACATGGAGCATTCAAAGACATGGAGCCTTCAATGACATGAAGCCTTCAATGACATGAAGCCTTCAATGACATGAAGCCTTCAATGACATGGAGCCTTCAATAACACGGAGCCTTCAATAACTTGGAGCCTTCAATGACATAGAGCCTTCAATGACATGGAGCCTTCAATAACATGGAGCCTTCAATGACATGGGGCCTTCAATGACATGGAGCCTTCAATGACATGGAGCCTTCAATGACATGGAGCCTTCAATAACATGGAGCCTTCAATGACATGGAGCCTTCAATGACATGGAGCCTTCAATGACATGGAGCCTTCAATGACATGGAGCCTTCAATAACATGGAGCCTTCAATGACATGGAGCCTTCAATGACATGGAGCCTTCAATAACATGGAGCCTTCAATGACATGGAGCCTTCAATGACATGGAGCCTTCAATTACATGGAGCCTTCAATTACATGGAGCCTTGATGACACAGAGCGGTCTATAACACAGAGCCTTCAATAATATCATCAATGATAGCAATATTCTCATGAGGGAGTTTTTCTTGCCACTGTCACCTTCATGCTTGCTCAAGATGAGAGTTCTGTGATGGAGTTAAATTCAAAGCAGTCTGCTCCTTAAATAAATAATGTTAAATTATTATTTTTATATATGAATGTTTCTGTTCAGTGCCATGAGATGACTTCTGTTGTGTCTTGGAACTATATAAATAAACTGAATTGAATAATATGGAGCCGTTGATGACACAGAGCCTTCATTTAGCCGGAGCCTTCGATGACATGTAGCATTCAATAACATAAAGCCTTTAATGGTGAGTTTAACATGAGGGATTATTTGAGCACTCAGAAGTACAAACTTGGAAGGATTCATGAGATTAAAATTAAAATGTTAAGAAAACAATTTAAACTGGAGTGAACCCCTCCAGTTGACCTTGACAAACACAAAAATGATTTGAATTCAGTCAGTTTTACAAACGCTCATTTAAAAGTTAGGCAGTCTGCACTCGCTCTCGTGTGAGGCGGATGCCTCCTCCTGTTCTCCTCCTGCTTTTTTCTGCTCTCTGTCTGTGTATCAGAGCTCCTTTTACATATCTTCCAAAACTACTGTCATGGATCTGGTGAGCTGGACTTTCAGCACAATCAACAAAAATCTTTTCAGCAAAGCGACAGGGTCCTGGAGAGACCTCATGCCCTGCTGAGACTTACACGACAGGACATGTCATGGACCCATGGGGAGTTTGGAAGCTGAGGTGTCTTTCTGTTCTGTCTCAGGAGAATGCCGAAGATGTCTATATAATTGGATTTATGATAGCCAGATGTCTGCTCTCTGCCATCAATGGATTCCTGTGTTATCAGCTATTAAGGAAGATGTTGGCAACGATTTCGGCCATGGCAAAACTGCCAAGTCTATGTGAAAGTTTGGTTCATGCTTTGAGTACTCAAAATCAGTTCATTTACGAGATAAACCATAAAATTGAAGTGGTTTGTAAGAATTGCAGACCACCTGCGGCTTCTGGGACCCGCCAGCATATTTGGGACGACCTTGGAGGACCCTCGTAGACACGGTCCAGTGGAATGCCCACTAATCTGGCCATTTTGGATCTTGAAAGTAACAGCAGGACTCAAGGCTGACAAGAAAAAAAAAAGTCTGCCTGAAAAAAATCAACAATTGTGGCTTATCTGAATCTGGCTCCCCCAGTTGACCTTGAAAACAGGCTGACTTATCAAATTTCTGAGTAATGTGTAACATAAGGAAAAGCTTCGTCTATCACTTTGACTTTTGACTAAACATTTTAGCAAACTCATTACAAGAAAAAAAGATGAAAGTAAGCATTCCTTGATGGAATGCATATCGCTCACTGATCTGCATGCCAGAGTTTGAACTAAGATGTGTGATCTGTTACTGCTCAGAGTGCAACTCACACCAAATAATTTACCGTAAGCTCCATGTTGTTATACATATATTTTAGCTGGCTGTGGTAGATTAGCTGTGGCGGCCATATTGAATCCTACCGGCACAAAGTTAATTTGTTGCACACACAGACAATTACACTATAGCCCGCCAACATGAAAGGCAGGTGGTGTCAAGATTACAGCCAATTCTCACCTCTTCATATTTGCGATCTGCCTCTTCTGCAATGTGTTTGGCTTCTTTCAGTTGAATCTCCTGCAGCTCCATCTTCTCTTCATCCTTCAAAGCCCTGTTCTCAATCACCTTCATCCCTCTGTATAAAAAACACAAAGCTTTACTCATCCTTGCTCAGTGCAACTATTGTTTTACAAAAAAAAAAAAAAAGATTAGAAAAGTGTTGATTTTGAGGCCTGAGCACCAACAGCAGTGTGCATTTTATTGTGTGGTATCTACAGTTAACAAGTGCAACATTGTTGAGATACATCCTACAGAGCACACATCATGTATAAATGCTGCACACGTAAAATTCCTACCAAGCTATGGAAGAACAAGGAGAGTGCAGTCAAATGTAGAAGTCTTTTATTCTCAGAAATGACCACAGTGGGGTCAAACATGACCCTTGGACAAAACCCCATTATCCTCAATTGAAAAGAAAATAAGTTTTAAATATGTTGATGAAAACTAGCTTACAATTATTAATACCACTGCTAATAAAATGTTGTCTAAATTAAACTTCTTGGACAAATACATCAAAACAAAAACCGCATTGGATTAAGATAAGCTAATACTTTTCTTCTAAGTTGCTGTTTCCAGAACTAGACTGAACCTTAAGTTAACAAATCTTTTGTCACTAGATCCAGTTTACAGTAAGTACTATGTCCTTTGTTCCTAAAGAGTATTGGGATAAATATTTTATCAAGCTAATGATGCTTCAATAAGAAACAGCCTGAAAAAAAGTTTTCAAATGATCTGTCTGCAAGAAAGTACTTGTTTTCCAATTCTCTGAGAGGCCCTTTGGTTGCTCTAAACATCTTGATTTGCTCTCTGGAACCCTACATCGCCTCTCCTGGTTGAAACTGTCTCCACACATGGCGTCATCTTAATGCCCCCCCTCTGGTCTCAGACCACAGCTCACACTGTTAAAGTGATTAAAGAATGAGTGAAGGGACAGGAACACGTTACCTCTCGCTCTCATCAGCTGCTTTCTCAGCTTCTTCCAGTTTCTGCAGAGCCGTTGCCAGCCTCTCCTGAGCTCGGTCCAACTCCTCCTCCACCAGCTGGATGCGTCTGTTCAGGGACGCTACTTCTGCTTCAGCCTGAGACAGACAGAGGACAGAGGACAGAGACACTCATTCAGACTGTGTATTGGCTCTATGGGTATCAGGGAGTCACCACTACAGGAGCATCTGTGAGTTTTCTGACACTGATTGGTCACCTTCTCCAGAGGGGTGAGTGGTTTGGACATGTCCAGAGGAGGGACAGTGGTTTGGACATGTCCAGAGGAGGGACAGTGGTTTGGACATGTCCAGCAGAGGGACAGTGGTTTGGACATGTCCAGCAGAGGGACAGTGGTTTGGACATGTCCAGAGGAGGGACGGTGGTTTGGACATGTCCAGCAGAGGGACAGTGGTTTGGACATGTCCAGCAGAGGGACAGTG
>JBBPBX010074691.1:6700-17519 GCA_038048925.1 Garcialebias charrua
AAAGGGGATTTTATTGTACAGCGCTTTGTGATTTTATGTAGGAAACATCACCCGGTGTAATAAAATCCTCTTGTCTCCTGTAGAGATGACTTTAATATCCAAGTCCTTCATGCCTTTGTGGACCTTCATGAATTCACCGACCTCAACCTTGTTCAAGCCCTGAGGTAAGAAATTTTTTAGCGTCCGTTACAAAAATGTGTCTGGCCTTTTCTTCATGTTTTTTTTTCAGTTTTGATGTACATTACATTATAATTAAGATGATTTTTAGGGCTAGCTCTGCGAGCATGCAGCTGTCAGTTCCAGTCTTGTTTCCGAGCAGAGAAGTTTTTATTTTTTTAAGGAAGTGAAACTGTTGCTGATTAGCGTGGTCTCCCCTGACAGACAGTTCCTCTGGAGTTTTCGTCTGCCTGGAGAAGCCCAGAAGATCGACCGCATGATGGAAGCCTTTGCTCAGCGTTACTGTCACTGCAACAACGGTGTTTTCCAGTCCACAGGTAGACTTTGTGTTCCACAGCTCTGCCCAAACTGCTGGATGGTTTGTTTTAAATTTGCTTTGTATTTAGAGAAAAAAAATTACTTGGCACTGATCATTTTTTGCAACAGAATTTAGCATAATTGTGAATACCGGTAGATACCGGTATACGGGGCCAGTCAAAGATTTGGGGACACTTGCAAAATTAACTGTTAAATGTTTTCAACCACCTTCCTGTCATTATATGTTGTTGTCTGTTAATGTACCAGGGAAAGGCATCCAAATAAAATTAATGGGTTAAAAATATTGAAGGAAAATACATCCATATTGGACTGCTTTGATTTATTATTTTTTAAGTCGCCACTGAAACATAGAAGTATCCATGATGGACTGAGACTTAATGGTGTTTAGCAGATGCAAAGACTACTTGGTGTTTGGGAAACAATGACGGTCTCTAACATAAACGCAGATGGACGTAAATATTTTATATGGTTGTCTTCTAAAGTGCTGCTGTGTCAGCTGTGTGATTACCATGTTGTCTTTCAGCTCTTGTTTGTGCGTCCCGCACACACACACACACACACACACACCCATACTTAACTGCCCACTTTATTCTGTCCACTCTGCTGTAGCATTTACAAAGTGAGATGGAGGAAGAGGGGTGAAACTTGCTCCAGTCCACTACATTTGTCTAACAAAGACTCATTCTGTTTATTCTTCTTACCTCGACTGTGATTTGAACAGAGCAGCACATTCCGCTCAGCTAGCTTTAATTTACCGTATTTTTTGGACTATAAGGCGCATTAAGCGAAACAAGTTCATTTTGACAGATTTTTGAGCGCCGTGTACCAAATAAAATCTGTTCGAGGTCAGTAAGCACAACCAGAATTAATATATACGGTAAGGTGCACTGTATTATAAGGCCCACTGTCAATTTTTGAGAAAATTTAAGGATTTTAAGTGCGCCTTATAGTCCGAAAAATACGGTATGTTTAAAATGACTTTATAGGAGCCAAGATGGTCTAGTGGCAGGGCTTTTGACTACGGATCCGAAGGTCGCGGGTTCGCGCCCCGGCCACTACCCAGCTTGGGGTGTCTATGAGTGCACACCTATTTCTCCAGCTCCCCGGGCGCTTTCGGGCTGCTCACTGCACCACCTGGTAGGTGGTTGGGTTAAATGCAGAGACGAATTTCGTCTGTGTATGGGAACATACGCAGATGACAGGAATAGACATTATTATTATTATTATTAAAATAGCACCATTGCTATGGTAAGCATCAACCTGTCAGTATCTTGAATCCCTCTGGCTTTGCATTGCAGACACTTGCTACATCCTGTCCTTTGCTATCATCATGCTGAACACCAGTCTTCACAATCCAAATGTGAAGGACAAGCCCGGCTTGGATCGATTTATCTCCATGAACAGAGGCATAAACGACGGAGGAGACTTACCTGAAGATCTGCTCAGGGTGAGCAGCACCTCCAGATTCTGGTGGTCTTCTCTCAAACATGCCTTGTATTCACGTTTAACTCTCCTTGATTCAGAACCTGTACGATAGCATCAAGAACGAACCGTTCAAAATTCCAGAAGACGACGGGAACGACCTCACACACACTTTCTTTAACCCCGACAGAGAAGGCTGGCTGTTAAAACTGGGTGAGTGATTCATTTTACGGGTTCATACTTTTTTTTTAGAAACACTCTGGAATGAGAGCACTGATTGTTTTCACTCTTCTGATAAGTGACGTGGTTGTGTCTGCATTTCAGCGTGTTTTAGAGGCTGATAGATGCCTCCCCTGAGGTCAGCAGGCTGCGAGCGTGTGTTTGTGTGTGTGTTAATAGGTGTACACACACTCAACTCTAGACGTGAAAATGTCTCGGCTTTAATGTATAATGTATGTAGCCTTAAAAGACCAGACACGGATAAACATTTTAATTATTTACAACAAATTCACAGACTGACTTGCAAAGTATACAGGGAGTCCCCGACTTACGAACGAGTTCCGGACCTAAGGACCGTTCGTAACCCGATTCTGCCGTATGTCGGAACCCATAGCACGTGCGTTCGTAAGTCCGGATTTTCGTTCGTAAGTCGGAAAATGTATGCTAGCACTGCGCCAAACACCCGTTTTTCAACACAAACGTACATACTGGTTCATAAACATGCACAGAACTTTGTTTACAAACGGTTAGCTAACACACTTTCATCTAAAAACACATACCAGTGCTGTATTTAATGTACAACTGCTGTTCGTAGGTCCGTTCGTAAGTCCGAGTTGCCGTAACTCGAGGACTCCCTGTATTCCTATTTTAAAAAACGTCAATATTTTACTGTAAATAAGTATTTTATGAATGCACAAACATTTTACAATTTAATAAATATTAGAAAGGTGCAGATTTTTGTGTAGTGGACGCTCCCAACAGGAGAAATACTTTTGTTATCTCAATAAACGGCATCTTCAACTTTAGTTTTTAACTAGAACGTGGTGCCAGTAGAGCAGTGTATTTTTTGATGACCAGCTCAATTTTAAATCAGCAAATTGTTTTGATTAAAAATGTTCACAATCTTTTGAAAAAGAAAACACATCTCTGAATGCTCCAACTCTTAACCCTCTGTTTCCTCTGAATTTTCTCTGTTGTACAGATTCAAAGTGAAAGGGTGAATTTGCAAATTTGATCTTAAAGTCACTGTGAATCTTTACAACCTGCTGTACCATCGACGACGAGAAACTTCCTCCATTTTACTCCTGACTGGCATAATTGAGTTATATAATCAGGGTGGTAGATTGGTTTCCTGATATAACAGAAATGGACCCAAGTGGAGGTTAATATTTCATGTAGTGCTTTACAGTAGCTTTCCAAAGTCTGTGTTGAGTAGAGCGCCCTCTTGTGGACTGATAAAGTGATTAAACTGTAAAGCAGTGCATCAAAGCCTCACTGGAAGCCGATTACAAAGGTCTGTGGTGCTAATTCCTTATCATTTAATTTGATTTGTTATGTTTTCTTTTCCTCTTCGTTTGTTTGTTCCCATGATTTTGGCTGTTGTCTTTCCTCAGGAGGTATGTACACCTGCTCTTCCCCAACGCTAGTCCATCTTTCAGCTCTCAGGTGCTTTCGGTGGTCTGCCATGCTTTTGTTCTGTTCTTCATTTAATTACGTTCAAAACAGGGTTCTTCACTCCGATTTGTTTTTGTCTCTTCATCGACCCGTATGAATTCCAGATGTTTGTCTCTTGTTTTTCATCGAGCTGGAGGTTTTTTCCGCACCGTTTTATGTTCATCGGGCAGTCAGCGGGTGAATTTGCCACCTCGTGGGTTCATCTCGGTGCGCTGCTGCTCTGCGACCGCTCTAATGGGCACCGTTTTTGTTCTCCGTATGCTCTGGTGGTCACTCTCTTTGATCTTTTTTTCCCGGGAAGTTGCATTATGCCTTGTTTCCATTCATCGAGCACAACAAAGAACTTTTTTTTTAGAGTCGATCAAAAACCATCGATCCATTGGGGGAGTTGTTGTTTGCTCTGTGGCTGCGTGGAAAAGGGAATACTGCATCTTTTCATCAGCGTAGCTCTGCTCTACTTGTCTCATGCCAGAAATGAATCTGAAGAGGAACAGCGGCTACAGCCTGTTGTGATGCTGGACTGGAATGGACTAAACTGTGGGAGAGTAGAATAGGCCATCTTTTACCAAAAATTAAATAATAAATTGTCCCAAAAAAAATCCATGAAGTGTGATTTTCTAATGAAAACCTTCTTCCTGTTAACTTCTAGTTCTCCGTCCTCCCACAGTCCTGCATGGGTGACTCCGTCCTTTCAGCTCCGCTCCAGCCCAGCACCATGCACACACCCCTGCAACAATCTGCTGCGATGTCCCACCACGTCCCGCACATTATTGCTCGGGAACTGTGTTTTATGAGTGACAGAAATTCACATCAAACCAACCGTCAGCTGTGTGATTCTGTCATGGCGTTTATCTGTCAGTCTGTTTTTTATTTTCCTGTTGCAACATTCAAACGTGTCTTCGTGTGATGAGGAGCTACAGATCTCCATCTGTCAGTTGTCGTTGCCGTCTGTAGATACTAAGCTTAAACTGAGGTGTCTGACCTTCTGATGTGTCATATACAGTGTCGCTGCTGTGATATGATGAAAAGACGTGTGCTCTACATGTTTTGTACAAAAACATCTTTAAAGTGTGGGTGACATCATCTTTTATCTTTGCATATACCGGTAGTGACACAACATAAATATCTTGTATCATTCAACTATGTTCGTTTTAGCAAACAAAATGATATATTAATGAAAATTCCTTTCAAAGTGAGTTTAAAATTAAAAACTGTGTTTCTTCACGGGACATCCGACTACAAGCGAATGCAACATCTGTGACGTAGGATGAAGAACGTCTTTTAGAACGCCCCTTTTACATATTCATGGCGGACAATAAATAAACCGACTAATTTATCAATCTAAGTTAAGATTTGAGCGATTTGTCTTCAGTTTAGGAAGCAGAAAGTTAGATGAACAAGAAACAGCAGGTTCTAATTTAGGTTTGCACCCGTATTTAATTGAGTCTTACCTTTTCAGGAAGCGAGGGAGCTCCAAGGTGGGGGGGCAGCTTTGTTTATTCCATACTTGACGAAGTATTTCATCTTTTGGGAAAGTGAAAAGGCTCACTTGTTCACTGATGATATTGGAACACCCAAATGCGACACAACGTAACAGCATTTTTGAAGTTGTACAAAAAAAATAAAAAAGGCGATCTGGCAGAGAATGAGGATGCGTTATCATGGCAAACGCAGACTGAGGTTCTTCATCCTACATTAGGGGTGTAACGGTACGCTAAAATCACATTTCGGTTCGGTTCAACTACAAGGAGAGCTCGGTTCGGTTTATTTTCGGGTTTTTTCGGTACAATTTATTTATTTTTTTTTACAAAATAAAGACTTACAAAATGTTTATTTTGAAAATGTGCCAAAAATATGTTTGTATTGTATTGTAGTAATAAATAAAAGTGACCCATTTGGATGATATTTTAAATAAACAGCACTCTACAATAAATAAACTATATGAACAATAATAAAAATCTTAATAAATGCAATAACAGTCAGAACCAGAACAATAAGCAGCAACAGACTGTTTACAATCTAACTAATCAAGTTTTTGTTCAGTAGCAGCAGTGTGGCTGTATTTGTCCTCATTACTGTACTCACAACTTCTTCTTGGTGGGACAGGTGGGACTGTGGGAACAGTTCAGAGTTCAGTTCAGTCATCACTTAGCTGCAGGTGGATTTACCTCTGTCACAGACTGGAAATAAAAAACAAAAGAGATTAAAAAAAAAACAAGTTAATAAGATTATGATTTAAAAAAAAAAGATTATTTAGATAATAATAAAACAATACCTCTTGAACAATTGAATCTCTCACTCTTCATCATCATGGCAGGGCTTTAATCTGGTCCAGGGCTTGTTGTTGACAACATCAGTTAGTTTTTTCATAAAGAGCTGAACTTTTTGAAGTGTTGACGTGATGAATGTCTCATAGCGACGCTCAGTAACTTTAAAGCCTGCGCATATAACAACGTTCAGACAGATTCAGAGATTTAAAAACTCACAGCTTGTGTTATTGCTCTGGACCGCTGTGATTACCTGATGAAGGAGTTTTAATGCAGCTGCTGTTCACGTTCGGATGAAGTAGTTTTAATGCAGCTGCTGTTCACGTTCGGATGAAGTGGTTTTAATACAGCTCTTCATTCACGTTCGGATGAAGTAGTTTTAATACAGCTGCTGTTCACGTTCGGATGACAGTTTCCAGCGCGTTCACGTGACGTGTTGCTGCTGCGTCACTCAAGCAGCTGCTGCAGAGTCTTCATGAAACAAAGTCCACACAAGCTGCGCGTGCGCTCATCTTTTGAAGAAAGCTATAACGTTCAAAAACAGGAGACCGCACGAGATGCTAACGGCTAAATGCTGCGCGTGCCACGCGAAAATAGGTCCGTGCTGAAACGCGCCCAGGAAATTTTGTTCCGCGGTGCATATATTCCCCTGTTAAGAACGTTTAATGAGTGAAAAAATAACCGAAACGGTACGCAGTTGGACCGAACCGAACGTGGTATACCGAAACGGTTTGGTAAACCCATTACAACCGTTACATGCCTATCCTACATCACAGATGTTGCATTTGCGTGTAGTCTGATGTCCCGTGAAGAAACACGGTTTTTAATTTTAAACTCACTTTGAAACGAATTTTCATTAATATGTCATTTGTTTGCTAAAACGAACATAGTTGAATGATGCAAGATATTTATGTTGCGTCTCTATATACAAAGTTAAAAGATGATGTCACAGACACCCGTTGGTCTCACAGTGCATCTTTTTACTAACATGGTGGTGGTGTATTCTAGTCTGGATCAGCAGGATATTCATGTCGGGAGGCTGAACGCGGCAGAGCCCAGTTTGTTGGCATCCCAAACTCCCAGACTTTAGCTGCTGCTTCTGTAATCAGGTTTCACCTCACAGGAAGTCCTGGTGTCGACGAGGCCAAGAGGTCAACCTCAGATCAGCAAGCAGACTCAACCACCCTGCTCCTTGTGGGTGTTGATAGTTTAAACCTACCGTATTTTCTGGAATATAGGTCGCACCCGAATATACCGTATTTTTCGGAGTATAGGTCGCATTGTCCAATTATTACCAATAGATTGGAAAAATCCCTAGATAGGTTGCACCTACGTTTAGCTCTGCTGCAAATGTCTGCCACAGGAGCGCACAGCAAGGCTTTTAAGAAGATTAACACTTAAAAACAATTATTTGTTTGATAAAAATTATAGCAAATATGTGTCTGAGCTGAACTTTTCTTTAATAAATGAATAATTTTAGCAGGATAAACACCTAAAAAAATATTTGTTAGCTGACATTATTGCAAGAGTGTGTCTCAGTTTAATTTTTGTTAATAAATGATTACAAATCAGCTTATTTGATAAAAAGCCATAAATAGGTTGCACTTGAATATAGGTCGCAGGGCATGCAAAAATGATAAAAAGCTGAGACCTATATTCTGGAAAATACGGTAATTGTTTCTCTCCAAATTTAATAATAATAATAATGAATTTAATTTATAACGCACTTTTCATTAATGAAAATCTCAAAGTGCTCAAAATCTCAAAATTTGTAGCTCATATTTAGAACTGCCTTCACGACGTCCTCATTTGGAAGTTCAGATGTAAATTTTGTATTCACATCAATAGTTCCCCTCATAATAAATCCAAGTAGTTTTAATGTTTAATTTATTTGAGGCATTCCAAATGTAGACGTTCAGAAATCTGTATTAAACTTTAGATTTTAAAATCATCTTAAATGAGTAAGAGAAGACAAATGTTTACAAAGCGGTGATGGGGAGCACTTTACCACGAGTCCCCTGAAGCTGTCATCTGTCTGTCTGCCCATCTGTCTGCCTGTCCGCTGCTCGATCCGGTGCTTTGGTGCTCGCTCCTCTCTCCTGGTTTCTGTCTCTGACTGAGCCTCGCTGATGCTAAATGTTGGCTCCACAGGGGGGCGCGTTAAAACCTGGAAGAGGAGATGGTTCATTCTCACAGACAACTGTCTTTACTACTTTGAGTACACCACAGTGAGTATTTTTTACTCCGTTACAGCTCACCAACATCTGTTCAGTGCTTCTCACATATTTCTATATTTTGCAGGACAAAGAACCACGAGGAATCATCCCGCTGGAGAACCTGAGCATCAGGGACGTGGAGGACAAGAAGCCGGTGAGTACAGCTCCCCCTGCTGGCTTATTACAGTTGGGTTTAGCAGCAATTTTATAACTTTTTTTTTATTTCTTTCTATCCTTTTTTCAGTATTGTTTTGAGCTTTACATTTCTGAGAGCAAGGATCAGGTAATAAAAGCGTGTAAAACTGAGGCTGATGGGCGTGTTGTGGAGGGCAACCACACCTTCTATCGAATCTCTGCTCCCACCGCTGAGCAAAAAGAGGACTGGATGAACAGCATAAAGTAAATATATAAATATTTATTCTGTTGACTCTTTACAATATAGCATACATTATTTAAATGCAAGGCAGTATGCTAGATGGGTTTATTTTGGGCAGAGTCCAAACATTTACAGTACATGTCGCACCACCGTATAAGTCGCATCAGTCCAAAAATGTTTAATAAAGTGGGGAAAAAACATAAATAAGTCGCATTGCTGTATAAGTTGCATCTATTATGCATCACTGTTGACCACGCGGAGACGTGTGCTGGTGTTGTGCCAAAAATCAATTAGCTGCCAAATGGCGTCCGCAGGAGCGTGCATGAGAGGACTTTAGCAAGAATTTAACAAGATTAACACTTAAAAATAATTATTTGTTTGCTCAAAATTATATTAAAGGTGTGTCTCAGTTGAACTTTTCCTTAATAAGTGCACTTTAATGATCAAATCGGCTGAATTTCGCCTGGGAAGTGCGGAGAAATGCAGCTGATTTGATGTTTGCTCCAGGAGTTCCGAGACGAAGGTGGCTTGGTATGTCAAGTCATTAATAGCCACTTTTACCTACTAATGAGACACTTGGCTTGCCATATTTCTGGAGCGCCCTCTAGTGGCTGAAAATAATAGTGTTCAATATTTTCCATGTCAGAATGAATGAAATCGTCAGATCTCAGCCAAAAATTTGGTTATAAATACAGGTAGTCCTTGGGTTACGACGGTCTCAAGTTACGACGTTTCGTAGTTATGACGCATATCCTATTTTCTATGAAAAGCCTTATTTTGAGTTACACAGTTTTACGTCGTAAACGGAATGCGGAATATGGTGGATTGACCGGTTTTACGTCGTAAACGTAGCGGCGGAGGAATACTGCACTGTATACTGTGAACGTGGTTTTACGTCGTAAACGGAATGCGGAATACGGCGGATGGACCGGTTTTACGTCGTAAATGTCGTAAAGCAGCGGCGCAGTGGTGGAAAATATTGTACAGTACTGTATGCGGTGCAGCGGCAGAAAATATTGTACTGTACGCGGTGCAGCGGCGGAGGAGTACTGTACTGTACTGTGAACGAGGTTTTACGTTGTAAACGGAATATGGCGGATTGACCGAGGACAGCGTCGCCAGCATCACAGTAGGCCATTAACTGTTTTTGCCCTTCGTTATGGCTCCCAAACCTATGTGTTTTTTGATAATTATGTAGGGTACTGTGTGATAGGCTAAGTGCTTGGTAATACAGTACTGTACATGTATATGGTGCAGTATGTACGTATTTTCCGACTTGCGTCGAAAATCGGTTTACGACGACGCGTAGGAACGGATCTACGTCGTATGTCGAGGACTACCTGTATGGGGGGAAAAACGAACATATATTAGTCGCTTCTGTGTATAAGTCGCAGGACGTGCAAATTTAGGCAAAAAGGTGTGACTTATACAGTGAAAGATACAGTAAATGTTACATTTTTGAAAACTTGCACTAATAAACACCTGTAGGTAACCTTGGATGCTGTGATTTACTGCACTGCCTTCACATGTACTGTTTGGCTCAGTGGCACTGAGCGACAGTTTTGTAGCTTTGCATCAGTCACGTTTTTATTTCCACTACTGAGATCTCGGATACAAGCGGCTGAAATGAGTTTTCTCCGCAGGGTGTCTGGACTCTCCCTTAGAGATAGGGTGAGAAGCTCAGTCATCCGGGAGGGACTCAGAGTAGAGCCGCTGCTTCTCCACATCGAGAGGAGCCAGTTGAGGTGGCTCGGGCATCTGGTTAGGATGCCTCCTGGACGCCTCCCTGGTGAGGTGTTCCGGGCATGTCCCACCGGGAGGAGGCCCAGAGGAAGACCCAGGACACGCTGGAGGGACTATGTTTCTCGGCTGGCCTGGGAACGCCTTGGGATTCCCCCGGAGGAGCTGCTCCAAGTGGCTGGGGAGAGGGAAGTCTGGGCCTCCCTACTTAGGCTGCTACCCCCGCGACCCGACCCTGGATAAGCGGAAGAAAATGGATGGATGGATTGCTGTTCGTCATTCTTTAGTTTGTAGCAGATCGCTCTTGTAAATGAGTCCTCGAGGCTCAATGAGATTAATCCTAGAGTTGTTTCAATCTGGCTTCAAATCTCTCCATAGTACCGAAACTGCTCTGCTGAAGGTCTTTAATGACATTTTCACAGCCTCAGATGCATGTGATTCTGTGTTGCTTGTCTTATTGGACCTTACATCGGCTTTTGACACTATTGACCACAACATCCTCATTTCTAGGCTGGAGCAATGGGTGGGGATTACAGGGTCTGCCCTCAAATGGTTTGAGTCCTTCCTCTCAGACAGAACCTTTTGTGTCAATATCAAAGATTTCAGTTCAGCATCTACAGCGCTTCAGT
>JBBPBX010074692.1:0-17519 GCA_038048925.1 Garcialebias charrua
TTTAGATGTGGAGCACCAGCCAAGTGTTTAATTTCAGATCCCTGTTGTTTTCTTTTGAACAGCAGGTGGCAGCAGCAGCAGCACTACTGCAGTCTGAGGGAGACAGGAAGTGACGTCACTGCTAGCAGCAACGTCTCTTGTGAGTTGAGTTTTTATCAATTTCTCAATTTGTCGGCTGTAAATCTTGCAGTTTTCAGCAGCACGGTGTTGTTGTGTGTTGTCACAGCTGCTGTTCAGTCTGGATTATCTAGTCTGAGCTCTGTTGGGTCGCTGGTCCTCTTTAGGAGAATGAATTGAAGGAAGTTTGTGAGCTCTTTGCCTTTTATGCACAGATGCCGCATTGCATTGTGGGAAATTAGGATTTGAATCATACTAACGTAATAAAATCAGACAATCTGTGTGAACCTTTGTGTAAACAGCTTGTTTTGAAAGGAGAACGGGAAGAGTTTGAGCACCGGCGTTTTCCCGTCTGTTTGATGGTTCCCGTGAGTCAGAAGGGCAGGAGAGTGAAAGAGTTCCCTGTGAGCGAGTTGAACAACTCATACTTACCTGGCAGGGGAGATACCATGATCATGAAGGTGGTTCACCCAGGGTGAGGCTCAGAGAGTTTGAGCACCGGCGTTTTCCCGTCTGTTTGATGGTTCCCGTGAGTCAGAAGGGCAGGAGAGTGAAAGAGTTCCCTGTGAGCGAGTTGAACAACTCATACTTACCTGGCAGGGGAGATACCATGATCATGAAGGTGGTTCACCCAGGGTGAGGCTCAGCCATTGCACTCCGGTTGTGCTGACCCCTGCGAATTCCCCAAATGTGGGAATCTCGACTGCATAATTTGTGGTAGTGGGGGACTGCGTTCGCGCTCTCCCCTGATCAATTGTTAAAGAAAATCATTCTTGCCCTTCCTGTGGAGGCTTACTGTCAAGTTTCATGTTATTACTTACTCTCTTTGATGCGATCCCTGTAAGTGAACCTGAAGTGTTTGTATTTCCGTGTAAAAGTTCTTTAAACGTCTTTGTGAAAAAGGTTGGATTATTTTAGTTGTCTGTGCTTCTGTTTTCCAATTGGACCAAAGTTTGTCACGTGTCCTGGAAGTAGGCAGGCGGCGGTATTTTGTAAACATTTGTTTTATTCGAAAGCATTAGAGCAGGTAAACAACACACTATGTGGTTTTACATAGTTACAGCTGAAAGAAACGAGTTGTTGAGGCACAAAATGTAACGTTTAGTTTTTGAACCGTGAGTGAGAATGTGTGTGTGTAGAATGAGGTGCTGTCCTGTGCCAGTTTTGTGTTATCGCTTCTCGGCCTTTTGGCTAAGATCAAGTGTAGTATCTGTTCTTATCAGTTTAATATCTGATACGTCCCCTACCCGGGGACCATATATTAAATTGATTTTTGGAACAGGGAGATGGAATAGGGGCTTGCTCCGTCCACTCCACGCATCAACCTGGTACTGCAGTATCTCCAGGACTGGTGCACACCCTCTCTCTTTGTTAAATGAAAACTATATAGGTAGTCCCCGGGCTACGACGGAGATCCGTTCCCGCGTCGCAACGAAAATCGACATATGTCGGAAAACGCGTCCTAACGGCACCTCATACGTGCAGTACTGTATTTTACCAAGCACTTAGCCTATCCTAACACATTACCCTACATAATTATCAAAAAACACATACATTCAGAGCCATAATGAAGGGAAAGAAAGAGTTAGTTTCTTACTGGGAGCTGGTGAAGCCTTCCTCTGCCTGTTAGCATGTTAGCTCAGTGTCCCTCCAACATCTGAGGCTGCCTGTAGTTTGCGCGGTCCAGACTGTTTACAGCAAGGTCTGTTAGCATGTTAGCTCTTGCTCCTCTGGTCCGGCTCCGCTGTTTCTGACGTCTGGTGACAAAAACCGCCCTCCTAACCTCTGCTCCGGTCTGCCTGTCCAAACAATGAGGTCTCCTGTAAGTTTCCACATTCTCCTGGCTACGCTCCCCCCTCCCTCCTGTAAATTCCCGCTGAGTTTCGGTACCGTATTTTTTGGTGTAAAGGCGCATAAACCGCGTAACTCGAACAATGCTTTTCAATGGGAGGGCGTTCGTAAGCGCGAAACGTCGTAAGTCGAGGCCGTCGTAGCCCGAGGACTACCTGTACATGCCGGACGTCGTCGTTGTTGTTGTTTCTATATATGAAATGTGTAGAAAGTGTTAAAACGAAATAGACATTAAAGTGTTTGTTGTGTAGTTGTTGAGGGGACAGAACAGTTACACATTTGTACTGAGGAACAGTAGTTTTTGCAGCAGCATGTTGGTGATTTCATCCTGCTGTGGAGAAAACTCTTACAGAAAACGGTACAGAAAAGAAGGGACAACGTGACCATTTCGTTTCAAGGCTGTCGAGGTGTGGATAAGTGTTTCTGAATCCTCTGAAATCCCAAGTGTTGTCCGACAGATACATCTGGACTTGAACAACATCTGAGCTAGTCTGACCTTCTGTTAGTGTTTGGTCCATTTGAGGTCTGCTGAGGAGTTCACTTTAGATGTGGAGCACCAGCCAAGTGTTTAATTTCAGATCCCTGTTGTTTTCTTTTGAACAGCAGGTGGCAGCAGCAGCAGCACTACTGCAGTCTGAGGGAGACAGGAAGTGACGTCACTGCTAGCAGCAACGTCTCTTGTGAGTTGAGTTTTTATCAATTTCTCAATTTGTCGGCTGTAAATCTTGCAGTTTTCAGCAGCACGGTGTTGTTGTGTGTTGTCACAGCTGCTGTTCAGTCTGGATTATCTAGTCTGAGCTCTGTTGGGTCGCTGGTCCTCTTTAGGAGAATGAATTGAAGGAAGTTTGTGAGCTCTTTGCCTTTTATGCACAGATGCCGCATTGCATTGTGGGAAATTAGGATTTGAATCATACTAACGTAATAAAATCAGACAATCTGTGTGAACCTTTGTGTAAACAGCTTGTTTTGAAAGGAGAACGGGAAGAGTTTGAGCACCGGCGTTTTCCCGTCTGTTTGATGGTTCCCGTGAGTCAGAAGGGCAGGAGAGTGAAAGAGTTCCCTGTGAGCGAGTTGAACAACTCATACTTACCTGGCAGGGGAGATACCATGATCATGAAGGTGGTTCACCCAGGGTGAGGCTCAGCCATTGCACTCCGGTTGTGCTGACCCCTGCGAATTCCCCAAATGTGGGAATCTCGACTGCATAATTTGTGGTAGTGGGGGACTGCGTTCGCGCTCTCCCCTGATCAATTGTTAAAGAAAATCATTCTTGCCCTTCCTGTGGAGGCTTACTGTCAAGTTTCATGTTATTACTTACTCTCTTTGATGCGATCCCTGTAAGTGAACCTGAAGTGTTTGTATTTCCGTGTAAAAGTTCTTTAAACGTCTTTGTGAAAAAGGTTGGATTATTTTAGTTGTCTGTGCTTCTGTTTTCCAATTGGACCAAAGTTTGTCACGTGTCCTGGAAGTAGGCAGGCGGCGGTATTTTGTAAACATTTGTTTTATTCGAAAGCATTAGAGCAGGTAAACAACACACTATGTGGTTTTACATAGTTACAGCTGAAAGAAACGAGTTGTTGAGGCACAAAATGTAACGTTTAGTTTTTGAACCGTGAGTGAGAATGTGTGTGTGTAGAATGAGGTGCTGTCCTGTGCCAGTTTTGTGTTATCGCTTCTCGGCCTTTTGGCTAAGATCAAGTGTAGTACAGGTAGTCCCCGAATTACGAGCGCTCTGATCTGCGAGGTCCCAGACTTACGAGCTGCACATTTTTGGAAAAAACGAAAAAAATACTGAGTTTTCATGTGTTTTTTCACTTCAGTTAGCTAGTTAAGCATATAAACACACGTTTCCGATCATTTTTATGCACTCAAAAGTAGTTTTTAGATGAAAATAGAGTGTTTTTAGGTGCGCTGGCGAAATTTACGTGCGGACTTCCGGGTTGAATTTTTGGAAAAAACGAAAAAAATACTGAGTTTTCATGTGTTTTTTCACTACAGTTAGCAAGTTAAGCATATAAACACACGTTTCCGATAATTTTTATGCACTCAAAAGTAGTTTTTAGATGAAAATAGAGTGTTTTTAGGTGCGCTGGCGAAATTTACGAGCGGACTTCCGGGTTGAATTTTTGGAAAAAACGAAAAAAATACTGAGTTTTCATGTGTTTTTTCACTACAGTTAGCAAGTTAAGCATATAAACACACGTTTCCGATCATTTTTATGCACTCAAAAGTAGTTTTTAGATGAAAATAGAGTGTTTTTAGGTGCGCTGGCGAAATTTACGAGCGGACTTCCGGGTTTACGAGAGAAATGGCGGCCGTTCCAAATTACGAGATTTCCGGTTTACGAGCGCCACCTTGTGACGGATCTCGCTCGTAAATCGGGGAATACCTGTATCTGTTCTTATCAGTTTAATATCTGATACGTCCCCTACCCGGGGACCATATATTAAATTGATTTTTGGAACAGGGAGATGGAATAGGGGCTTGCTCCGTCCACTCCACGCATCAACCTGGTACTGCAGTATCTCCAGGACTGGTGCACACCCTCTCTCTTTGTTAAATGAAAACTATATAGGTAGTCCCCGGGCTACGACGGAGATCCGTTCCCGCGTCGCAACGAAAATCGACATATGTCGGAAAACGCGTCCTAACGGCACCTCATACGTGCAGTACTGTATTTTACCAAGCACTTAGCCTATCCTAACACATTACCCTACATAATTATCAAAAAACACATACATTCAGAGCCATAATGAAGGGAAAGAAAGAGTTAGTTTCTTACTGGGAGCTGGTGAAGCCTTCCTCTGCCTGTTAGCATGTTAGCTCAGTGTCCCTCCAACATCTGAGGCTGCCTGTAGTTTGCGCGGTCCAGACTGTTTACAGCAAGGTCTGTTAGCATGTTAGCTCTTGCTCCTCTGGTCCGGCTCCGCTGTTTCTGACGTCTGGTGACAAAAACCGCCCTCCTAACCTCTGCTCCGGTCTGCCTGTCCAAACAATGAGGTCTCCTGTAAGTTTCCACATTCTCCTGGCTACGCTCCCCCTCCCTCCTGTAAATTCCCGCTGAGTTTCGGTACCGTATTTTTTGGTGTAAAGGCGCATAAACCGCGTAACTCGAACAATGCTTTTCAATGGGAGGGCGTTCGTAAGCGCGAAACGTCGTAAGTCGAGGCCGTCGTAGCCCGAGGACTACCTGTACATGCCGGACGTCGTCGTTGTTGTTGTTTCTATATATGAAATGTGTAGAAAGTGTTAAAACGAAATAGACATTAAAGTGTTTGTTGTGTAGTTGTTGAGGGGACAGAACAGTTACACATTTGTACTGAGGAACAGTAGTTTTTGCAGCAGCATGTTGGTGATTTCATCCTGCTGTGGAGAAAACTCTTACAGAAAACGGTACAGAAAAGAAGGGACAACGTGACCATTTCGTTTCAAGGCTGTCGAGGTGTGGATAAGTGTTTCTGAATCCTCTGAAATCCCAAGTGTTGTCCGACAGATACATCTGGACTTGAACAACATCTGAGCTAGTCTGACCTTCTGTTAGTGTTTGGTCCATTTGAGGTCTGCTGAGGAGTTCACTTTAGATGTGGAGCACCAGCCAAGTGTTTAATTTCAGATCCCTGTTGTTTTCTTTTGAACAGCAGGTGGCAGCAGCAGCAGCACTACTGCAGTCTGAGGGAGACAGGAAGTGACGTCACTGCTAGCAGCAACGTCTCTTGTGAGTTGAGTTTTTATCAATTTCTCAATTTGTCGGCTGTAAATCTTGCAGTTTTCAGCAGCACGGTGTTGTTGTGTGTTGTCACAGCTGCTGTTCAGTCTGGATTATCTAGTCTGAGCTCTGTTGGGTCGCTGGTCCTCTTTAGGAGAATGAATTGAAGGAAGTTTGTGAGCTCTTTGCCTTTTATGCACAGATGCCGCATTGCATTGTGGGAAATTAGGATTTGAATCATACTAACGTAATAAAATCAGACAATCTGTGTGAACCTTTGTGTAAACAGCTTGTTTTGAAAGGAGAACGGGAAGAGTTTGAGCACCGGCGTTTTCCCGTCTGTTTGATGGTTCCCGTGAGTCAGAAGGGCAGGAGAGTGAAAGAGTTCCCTGTGAGCGAGTTGAACAACTCATACTTACCTGGCAGGGGAGATACCATGATCATGAAGGTGGTTCACCCAGGGTGAGGCTCAGCCATTGCACTCCGGTTGTGCTGACCCCTGCGAATTCCCCAAATGTGGGAATCTCGACTGCATAATTTGTGGTAGTGGGGGACTGCGTTCGCGCTCTCCCCTGATCAATTGTTAAAGAAAATCATTCTTGCCCTTCCTGTGGAGGCTTACTGTCAACTTTCATGTTATTACTTACTCTCTTTGATGCGATCCCTGTAAGTGAACCTGAAGTGTTTGTATTTCCGTGTAAAAGTTCTTTAAACGTCTTTGTGAAAAAGGTTGGATTATTTTAGTTGTCTGTGCTTCTGTTTTCCAATTGGACCAAAGTTTGTCACGTGTCCTGGAAGTAGGCAGGCGGCGGTATTTTGTAAACATTTGTTTTATTCGAAAGCATTAGAGCAGGTAAACAACACACTATGTGGTTTTACATAGTTACAGCTGAAAGAAACGAGTTGTTGAGGCACAAAATGTAACGTTTAGTTTTTGAACCGTGAGTGAGAATGTGTGTGTGTAGAATGAGGTGCTGTCCTGTGCCAGTTTTGTGTTATCGCTTCTCGGCCTTTTGGCTAAGATCAAGTGTAGTATCTGTTCTTATCAGTTTAATATCTGATACGTCCCCTACCCGGGGACCATATATTAAATTGATTTTTGGAACAGGGAGATGGAATAGGGGCTTGCTCCGTCCACTCCACGCATCAACCTGGTACTGCAGTATCTCCAGGACTGGTGCACACCCTCTCTCTTTGTTAAATGAAAACTATATAGGTAGTCCCCGGGCTACGACGGAGATCCGTTCCCGCGTCGCAACGAAAATCGACATATGTCGGAAAACGCGTCCTAACGGCACCTCATACGTGCAGTACTGTATTTTACCAAGCACTTAGCCTATCCTAACACATTACCCTACATAATTATCAAAAAACACATACATTCAGAGCCATAATGAAGGGAAAGAAAGAGTTAGTTTCTTACTGGGAGCTGGTGAAGCCTTCCTCTGCCTGTTAGCATGTTAGCTCAGTGTCCCTCCAACATCTGAGGCTGCCTGTAGTTTGCGCGGTCCAGACTGTTTACAGCAAGGTCTGTTAGCATGTTAGCTCTTGCTCCTCTGGTCCGGCTCCGCTGTTTCTGACGTCTGGTGACAAAAACCGCCCTCCTAACCTCTGCTCCGGTCTGCCTGTCCAAACAATGAGGTCTCCTGTAAGTTTCCACATTCTCCTGGCTACGCTCCCCCCTCCCTCCTGTAAATTCCCGCTGAGTTTCGGTACCGTATTTTTTGGTGTAAAGGCGCATAAACCGCGTAACTCGAACAATGCTTTTCAATGGGAGGGCGTTCGTAAGCGCGAAACGTCGTAAGTCGAGGCCGTCGTAGCCCGAGGACTACCTGTACATGCCGGACGTCGTCGTTGTTGTTGTTTCTATATATGAAATGTGTAGAAAGTGTTAAAACGAAATAGACATTAAAGTGTTTGTTGTGTAGTTGTTGAGGGGACAGAACAGTTACACATTTGTACTGAGGAACAGTAGTTTTTGCAGCAGCATGTTGGTGATTTCATCCTGCTGTGGAGAAAACTCTTACAGAAAACGGTACAGAAAAGAAGGGACAACGTGACCATTTCGTTTCAAGGCTGTCGAGGTGTGGATAAGTGTTTCTGAATCCTCTGAAATCCCAAGTGTTGTCCGACAGATACATCTGGACTTGAACAACATCTGAGCTAGTCTGACCTTCTGTTAGTGTTTGGTCCATTTGAGGTCTGCTGAGGAGTTCACTTTAGATGTGGAGCACCAGCCAAGTGTTTAATTTCAGATCCCTGTTGTTTTCTTTTGAACAGCAGGTGGCAGCAGCAGCAGCACTACTGCAGTCTGAGGGAGACAGGAAGTGACGTCACTGCTAGCAGCAACGTCTCTTGTGAGTTGAGTTTTTATCAATTTCTCAATTTGTCGGCTGTAAATCTTGCAGTTTTCAGCAGCACGGTGTTGTTGTGTGTTGTCACAGCTGCTGTTCAGTCTGGATTATCTAGTCTGAGCTCTGTTGGGTCGCTGGTCCTCTTTAGGAGAATGAATTGAAGGAAGTTTGTGAGCTCTTTGCCTTTTATGCACAGATGCCGCATTGCATTGTGGGAAATTAGGATTTGAATCATACTAACGTAATAAAATCAGACAATCTGTGTGAACCTTTGTGTAAACAGCTTGTTTTGAAAGGAGAACGGGAAGAGTTTGAGCACCGGCGTTTTCCCGTCTGTTTGATGGTTCCCGTGAGTCAGAAGGGCAGGAGAGTGAAAGAGTTCCCTGTGAGCGAGTTGAACAACTCATACTTACCTGGCAGGGGAGATACCATGATCATGAAGGTGGTTCACCCAGGGTGAGGCTCAGCCATTGCACTCCGGTTGTGCTGACCCCTGCGAATTCCCCAAATGTGGGAATCTCGACTGCATAATTTGTGGTAGTGGGGGACTGCGTTCGCGCTCTCCCCTGATCAATTGTTAAAGAAAATCATTCTTGCCCTTCCTGTGGAGGCTTACTGTCAAGTTTCATGTTATTACTTACTCTCTTTGATGCGATCCCTGTAAGTGAACCTGAAGTGTTTGTATTTCCGTGTAAAAGTTCTTTAAACGTCTTTGTGAAAAAGGTTGGATTATTTTAGTTGTCTGTGCTTCTGTTTTCCAATTGGACCAAAGTTTGTCACGTGTCCTGGAAGTAGGCAGGCGGCGGTATTTTGTAAACATTTGTTTTATTCGAAAGCATTAGAGCAGGTAAACAACACACTATGTGGTTTTACATAGTTACAGCTGAAAGAAACGAGTTGTTGAGGCACAAAATGTAACGTTTAGTTTTTGAACCGTGAGTGAGAATGTGTGTGTGTAGAATGAGGTGCTGTCCTGTGCCAGTTTTGTGTTATCGCTTCTCGGCCTTTTGGCTAAGATCAAGTGTAGTACAGGTAGTCCCCGAATTACGAGCGCTCTGATCTGCGAGGTCCCAGACTTACGAGCTGCACATTTTTGGAAAAAACGAAAAAAATACTGAGTTTTCATGTGTTTTTTCACTTCAGTTAGCTAGTTAAGCATATAAACACACGTTTCCGATCATTTTTATGCACTCAAAAGTAGTTTTTAGATGAAAATAGAGTGTTTTTAGGTGCGCTGGCGAAATTTACGTGCGGACTTCCGGGTTGAATTTTTGGAAAAAACGAAAAAAATACTGAGTTTTCATGTGTTTTTTCACTACAGTTAGCAAGTTAAGCATATAAACACACGTTTCCGATAATTTTTATGCACTCAAAAGTAGTTTTTAGATGAAAATAGAGTGTTTTTAGGTGCGCTGGCGAAATTTACGAGCGGACTTCCGGGTTGAATTTTTGGAAAAAACGAAAAAAATACTGAGTTTTCATGTGTTTTTTCACTACAGTTAGCAAGTTAAGCATATAAACACACGTTTCCGATCATTTTTATGCACTCAAAAGTAGTTTTTAGATGAAAATAGAGTGTTTTTAGGTGCGCTGGCGAAATTTACGAGCGGACTTCCGGGTTTACGAGAGAAATGGCGGCCGTTCCAAATTACGAGATTTCCGGTTTACGAGCGCCACCTTGTGACGGATCTCGCTCGTAAATCGGGGAATACCTGTATCTGTTCTTATCAGTTTAATATCTGATACGTCCCCTACCCGGGGACCATATATTAAATTGATTTTTGGAACAGGGAGATGGAATAGGGGCTTGCTCCGTCCACTCCACGCATCAACCTGGTACTGCAGTATCTCCAGGACTGGTGCACACCCTCTCTCTTTGTTAAATGAAAACTATATAGGTAGTCCCCGGGCTACGACGGAGATCCGTTCCCGCGTCGCAACGAAAATCGACATATGTCGGAAAACGCGTCCTAACGGCACCTCATACGTGCAGTACTGTATTTTACCAAGCACTTAGCCTATCCTAACACATTACCCTACATAATTATCAAAAAACACATACATTCAGAGCCATAATGAAGGGAAAGAAAGAGTTAGTTTCTTACTGGGAGCTGGTGAAGCCTTCCTCTGCCTGTTAGCATGTTAGCTCAGTGTCCCTCCAACATCTGAGGCTGCCTGTAGTTTGCGCGGTCCAGACTGTTTACAGCAAGGTCTGTTAGCATGTTAGCTCTTGCTCCTCTGGTCCGGCTCCGCTGTTTCTGACGTCTGGTGACAAAAACCGCCCTCCTAACCTCTGCTCCGGTCTGCCTGTCCAAACAATGAGGTCTCCTGTAAGTTTCCACATTCTCCTGGCTACGCTCCCCCCTCCCTCCTGTAAATTCCCGCTGAGTTTCGGTACCGTATTTTTTGGTGTAAAGGCGCATAAACCGCGTAACTCGAACAATGCTTTTCAATGGGAGGGCGTTCGTAAGCGCGAAACGTCGTAAGTCGAGGCCGTCGTAGCCCGAGGACTACCTGTACATGCCGGACGTCGTCGTTGTTGTTGTTTCTATATATGAAATGTGTAGAAAGTGTTAAAACGAAATAGACATTAAAGTGTTTGTTGTGTAGTTGTTGAGGGGACAGAACAGTTACACATTTGTACTGAGGAACAGTAGTTTTTGCAGCAGCATGTTGGTGATTTCATCCTGCTGTGGAGAAAACTCTTACAGAAAACGGTACAGAAAAGAAGGGACAACGTGACCATTTCGTTTCAAGGCTGTCGAGGTGTGGATAAGTGTTTCTGAATCCTCTGAAATCCCAAGTGTTGTCCGACAGATACATCTGGACTTGAACAACATCTGAGCTAGTCTGACCTTCTGTTAGTGTTTGGTCCATTTGAGGTCTGCTGAGGAGTTCACTTTAGATGTGGAGCACCAGCCAAGTGTTTAATTTCAGATCCCTGTTGTTTTCTTTTGAACAGCAGGTGGCAGCAGCAGCAGCACTACTGCAGTCTGAGGGAGACAGGAAGTGACGTCACTGCTAGCAGCAACGTCTCTTGTGAGTTGAGTTTTTATCAATTTCTCAATTTGTCGGCTGTAAATCTTGCAGTTTTCAGCAGCACGGTGTTGTTGTGTGTTGTCACAGCTGCTGTTCAGTCTGGATTATCTAGTCTGAGCTCTGTTGGGTCGCTGGTCCTCTTTAGGAGAATGAATTGAAGGAAGTTTGTGAGCTCTTTGCCTTTTATGCACAGATGCCGCATTGCATTGTGGGAAATTAGGATTTGAATCATACTAACGTAATAAAATCAGACAATCTGTGTGAACCTTTGTGTAAACAGCTTGTTTTGAAAGGAGAACGGGAAGAGTTTGAGCACCGGCGTTTTCCCGTCTGTTTGATGGTTCCCGTGAGTCAGAAGGGCAGGAGAGTGAAAGAGTTCCCTGTGAGCGAGTTGAACAACTCATACTTACCTGGCAGGGGAGATACCATGATCATGAAGGTGGTTCACCCAGGGTGAGGCTCAGCCATTGCACTCCGGTTGTGCTGACCCCTGCGAATTCCCCAAATGTGGGAATCTCGACTGCATAATTTGTGGTAGTGGGGGACTGCGTTCGCGCTCTCCCCTGATCAATTGTTAAAGAAAATCATTCTTGCCCTTCCTGTGGAGGCTTACTGTCAACTTTCATGTTATTACTTACTCTCTTTGATGCGATCCCTGTAAGTGAACCTGAAGTGTTTGTATTTCCGTGTAAAAGTTCTTTAAACGTCTTTGTGAAAAAGGTTGGATTATTTTAGTTGTCTGTGCTTCTGTTTTCCAATTGGACCAAAGTTTGTCACGTGTCCTGGAAGTAGGCAGGCGGCGGTATTTTGTAAACATTTGTTTTATTCGAAAGCATTAGAGCAGGTAAACAACACACTATGTGGTTTTACATAGTTACAGCTGAAAGAAACGAGTTGTTGAGGCACAAAATGTAACGTTTAGTTTTTGAACCGTGAGTGAGAATGTGTGTGTGTAGAATGAGGTGCTGTCCTGTGCCAGTTTTGTGTTATCGCTTCTCGGCCTTTTGGCTAAGATCAAGTGTAGTATCTGTTCTTATCAGTTTAATATCTGATACGTCCCCTACCCGGGGACCATATATTAAATTGATTTTTGGAACAGGGAGATGGAATAGGGGCTTGCTCCGTCCACTCCACGCATCAACCTGGTACTGCAGTATCTCCAGGACTGGTGCACACCCTCTCTCTTTGTTAAATGAAAACTATATAGGTAGTCCCCGGGCTACGACGGAGATCCGTTCCCGCGTCGCAACGAAAATCGACATATGTCGGAAAACGCGTCCTAACGGCACCTCATACGTGCAGTACTGTATTTTACCAAGCACTTAGCCTATCCTAACACATTACCCTACATAATTATCAAAAAACACATACATTCAGAGCCATAATGAAGGGAAAGAAAGAGTTAGTTTCTTACTGGGAGCTGGTGAAGCCTTCCTCTGCCTGTTAGCATGTTAGCTCAGTGTCCCTCCAACATCTGAGGCTGCCTGTAGTTTGCGCGGTCCAGACTGTTTACAGCAAGGTCTGTTAGCATGTTAGCTCTTGCTCCTCTGGTCCGGCTCCGCTGTTTCTGACGTCTGGTGACAAAAACCGCCCTCCTAACCTCTGCTCCGGTCTGCCTGTCCAAACAATGAGGTCTCCTGTAAGTTTCCACATTCTCCTGGCTACGCTCCCCCCTCCCTCCTGTAAATTCCCGCTGAGTTTCGGTACCGTATTTTTTGGTGTAAAGGCGCATAAACCGCGTAACTCGAACAATGCTTTTCAATGGGAGGGCGTTCGTAAGCGCGAAACGTCGTAAGTCGAGGCCGTCGTAGCCCGAGGACTACCTGTACATGCCGGACGTCGTCGTTGTTGTTGTTTCTATATATGAAATGTGTAGAAAGTGTTAAAACGAAATAGACATTAAAGTGTTTGTTGTGTAGTTGTTGAGGGGACAGAACAGTTACACATTTGTACTGAGGAACAGTAGTTTTTGCAGCAGCATGTTGGTGATTTCATCCTGCTGTGGAGAAAACTCTTACAGAAAACGGTACAGAAAAGAAGGGACAACGTGACCATTTCGTTTCAAGGCTGTCGAGGTGTGGATAAGTGTTTCT
This sequence comes from Garcialebias charrua, assembly GCA_038048925.1. Classification (NCBI taxonomy): domain Eukaryota; kingdom Metazoa; phylum Chordata; class Actinopteri; order Cyprinodontiformes; family Rivulidae; genus Garcialebias; species Garcialebias charrua. Next base: position 13,161 of record JBBPBX010074692.1, read on the forward strand.
GAATCCTCTGAAATCCCAAGTGTTGTCCGACAGATACATCTGGACTTGAACAACATCTGAGCTAGTCTGACCTTCTGTTAGTGTTTGGTCCATTTGAGGTCTGCTGAGGAGTTCACTTTAGATGTGGAGCACCAGCCAAGTGTTTAATTTCAGATCCCTGTTGTTTTCTTTTGAACAGCAGGTGGCAGCAGCAGCAGCACTACTGCAGTCTGAGGGAGACAGGAAGTGACGTCACTGCTAGCAGCAACGTCTCTTGTGAGTTGAGTTTTTATCAATTTCTCAATTTGTCGGCTGTAAATCTTGCAGTTTTCAGCAGCACGGTGTTGTTGTGTGTTGTCACAGCTGCTGTTCAGTCTGGATTATCTAGTCTGAGCTCTGTTGGGTCGCTGGTCCTCTTTAGGAGAATGAATTGAAGGAAGTTTGTGAGCTCTTTGCCTTTTATGCACAGATGCCGCATTGCATTGTGGGAAATTAGGATTTGAATCATACTAACGTAATAAAATCAGACAATCTGTGTGAACCTTTGTGTAAACAGCTTGTTTTGAAAGGAGAACGGGAAGAGTTTGAGCACCGGCGTTTTCCCGTCTGTTTGATGGTTCCCGTGAGTCAGAAGGGCAGGAGAGTGAAAGAGTTCCCTGTGAGCGAGTTGAACAACTCATACTTACCTGGCAGGGGAGATACCATGATCATGAAGGTGGTTCACCCAGGGTGAGGCTCAGCCATTGCACTCCGGTTGTGCTGACCCCTGCGAATTCCCCAAATGTGGGAATCTCGACTGCATAATTTGTGGTAGTGGGGGACTGCGTTCGCGCTCTCCCCTGATCAATTGTTAAAGAAAATCATTCTTGCCCTTCCTGTGGAGGCTTACTGTCAAGTTTCATGTTATTACTTACTCTCTTTGATGCGATCCCTGTAAGTGAACCTGAAGTGTTTGTATTTCCGTGTAAAAGTTCTTTAAACGTCTTTGTGAAAAAGGTTGGATTATTTTAGTTGTCTGTGCTTCTGTTTTCCAATTGGACCAAAGTTTGTCACGTGTCCTGGAAGTAGGCAGGCGGCGGTATTTTGTAAACATTTGTTTTATTCGAAAGCATTAGAGCAGGTAAACAACACACTATGTGGTTTTACATAGTTACAGCTGAAAGAAACGAGTTGTTGAGGCACAAAATGTAACGTTTAGTTTTTGAACCGTGAGTGAGAATGTGTGTGTGTAGAATGAGGTGCTGTCCTGTGCCAGTTTTGTGTTATCGCTTCTCGGCCTTTTGGCTAAGATCAAGTGTAGTATCTGTTCTTATCAGTTTAATATCTGATACGTCCCCTACCCGGGGACCATATATTAAATTGATTTTTGGAACAGGGAGATGGAATAGGGGCTTGCTCCGTCCACTCCACGCATCAACCTGGTACTGCAGTATCTCCAGGACTGGTGCACACCCTCTCTCTTTGTTAAATGAAAACTATATAGGTAGTCCCCGGGCTACGACGGAGATCCGTTCCCGCGTCGCAACGAAAATCGACATATGTCGGAAAACGCGTCCTAACGGCACCTCATACGTGCAGTACTGTATTTTACCAAGCACTTAGCCTATCCTAACACATTACCCTACATAATTATCAAAAAACACATACATTCAGAGCCATAATGAAGGGAAAGAAAGAGTTAGTTTCTTACTGGGAGCTGGTGAAGCCTTCCTCTGCCTGTTAGCATGTTAGCTCAGTGTCCCTCCAACATCTGAGGCTGCCTGTAGTTTGCGCGGTCCAGACTGTTTACAGCAAGGTCTGTTAGCATGTTAGCTCTTGCTCCTCTGGTCCGGCTCCGCTGTTTCTGACGTCTGGTGACAAAAACCGCCCTCCTAACCTCTGCTCCGGTCTGCCTGTCCAAACAATGAGGTCTCCTGTAAGTTTCCACATTCTCCTGGCTACGCTCCCCCTCCCTCCTGTAAATTCCCGCTGAGTTTCGGTACCGTATTTTTTGGTGTAAAGGCGCATAAACCGCGTAACTCGAACAATGCTTTTCAATGGGAGGGCGTTCGTAAGCGCGAAACGTCGTAAGTCGAGGCCGTCGTAGCCCGAGGACTACCTGTACATGCCGGACGTCGTCGTTGTTGTTGTTTCTATATATGAAATGTGTAGAAAGTGTTAAAACGAAATAGACATTAAAGTGTTTGTTGTGTAGTTGTTGAGGGGACAGAACAGTTACACATTTGTACTGAGGAACAGTAGTTTTTGCAGCAGCATGTTGGTGATTTCATCCTGCTGTGGAGAAAACTCTTACAGAAAACGGTACAGAAAAGAAGGGACAACGTGACCATTTCGTTTCAAGGCTGTCGAGGTGTGGATAAGTGTTTCTGAATCCTCTGAAATCCCAAGTGTTGTCCGACAGATACATCTGGACTTGAACAACATCTGAGCTAGTCTGACCTTCTGTTAGTGTTTGGTCCATTTGAGGTCTGCTGAGGAGTTCACTTTAGATGTGGAGCACCAGCCGTGTTTAATTTCAGATCCCTGTTGTTTTCTTCTGAACAGCAGGTGGCAGCAGCACTACTGCAGTCTGAGGGAGACAGGAAGTGACGTCACTGCTAGCAGCAACGTCTCTTGTGAGTTGAGTTTTTATCAATTTCTCAATTTGTCGGCTGTAAATCTTGCAGTTTTCAGCAGCGCGGTGTTGTTGTGTGTTGTCACAGCTGCTGTTCAGTCTGGATTATCTAGTCTGAGCTCTGTTGGGTCGCTGGTCCTCTTTAGGAGAATGAATTGAAGGAAGTTTGTGAGCTCTTTGCCTTTTATGCACAGATGCCGCATTGCATTGTGGGAAATTAGGATTTGAATCATACTAACGTAATAAAATCAGACAATCTGTGTGAACCTTTGTGTAAACAGCTTGTTTTGAAAGGAGAACGGGAAGAGTTTGAGCACCGGCGTTTTCCCGTCTGTTTGATGGTTCCCGTGAGTCAGAAGGGCAGGAGAGTGAAAGAGTATGGCAAGCCCTTTTAACATTAAATCGTGAAGTCTGACTATCCGTAATTACATTCTAGATATCTAAAAAGGAGTTTTGACTAGTCACAATTACATTTTGACTAGTCAGAATGTTAATTTAAGATATCTGTATTTACATTCTGACTAGTCATAATAGCAATTCAAGATATCTTAAAATGAATTTTGACTAGTCAAAATATAATTAAAGATATCTTAAATGACGTCACCCGATTCGTCATTTAAAGTGTCAGACATCCATAATGACAATTCAAGATATCTCAAACGTAATTATGACTAGTCATAATGACGTTTTTAGATATCTTTATTAAGAAATTACGCGTAGGACCCGCGGCTGCCACTTAGCTGTTCAAACAGATGCCTGCACAATTTTGGGTGGCTGCAGTGGCGCTAGCTGTTCTGGACTAAATTGTCAGAAAATGTCACAAGTGTTAGCATTAGACAGTGAGGAAAATGGCTCCGTTTCATCTGTTGTTTTTGTTCAGTTCCTGGTTGTTCTTGAGGGGCAAGAAAACAACCTTATCTGTCCTACCATGCTTTACTACAGCCTGCTGGAGTCACTGTGTCTTACCTGAGCAGATTGGCTGGGGGAGTCCAGAGGACCTGACTTAACGTTTTTAGATTTTCCTAACTGGATTATTGAGCATGCATCAGGAAAACATATTTATTTCTGTTTACTTAATTTCATATTTATGTTCCAGGTTGAAGGCAGCAGTTCAGTCTTATGTAGTTCTGTTCCACTCATATCTTGTGCATCATCACAGCTCGTGGGTGAATTTCTGCTCTTGTTAAATTGAACCATCATTAAATCTTTTAGTTGACTGACCACTGGAAAGCCTCAACCTTGGCTGAATATTTAAGAATCATTATTGCCTCCATTAGAATTAGTTTTTAACTTAGTTTTATTCATTCATTCATTCAACCTTTATTTATACAGGCTAGCCTCGTTGAGTCACGGGGACTCATTTACAAGAGGGACCTGTCTCACTCACACCAAACAACCATCCACTCTCACACTCACACCTAGGGTCAATTTAGAGTCACCAATCAGCCTAACAAGCATGTTTTTTGGTCTGTGGGAGGAAACCGGAGTACCCGGAGGAAACCCACGCATGCACGGGGAGAACATGCAAACTCCACCCAGAAAGGCCCCGGACCGGGATTTGAACCGGCAACCTTCTCGCTGAGAGGCAGCAGCTCTACCAGTTGTGCCACCGTGCTTAGTGTTCATAAAATTTATATTGTATGTTGGAACAGTCTCCTGTTTACTTGTAAACAAACCCAAGTGCCTTTTCTGTGCATAAATTATGTCCTTGCCGTTTAAGTTTATAAAATAAAAAATAACATCCAAGCTTGTCACATGTAATGTAT
>JBBPBX010074693.1:6060-17519 GCA_038048925.1 Garcialebias charrua
CAAACCCAACAATAATTGATTAATATTCTGTAAGAATAAGACCTTGGCATAACACAACATTTAGAAAACACTTTTGTAAGATTGGCTACGTTAGATGAGGCATTTTGGTGAACTCAAACACGACTAATAAACTTACCATCAAAGTCCTTTATGAAACTGGACACATACAGCTTAAATCCTTTGTCCTTTAAACAAGTTGGAGCTTTCGAGGACGTCTGAATAATTCTATAAACGTCGTCATTGTCGGCAAGTTCTGCCGCGACCGAGTGAAAAATAGCCGTCACTAACACTGTGTTGCCTGCAAACCGGAAGTGCTCCGCTTGGCCGAAAAATGCAGAAGTGCTAGAACGGAAGTCCGTGGCATATAGCCTATTGTTGCAGGCAGGGACTCAGACTCAGAACGTACAAAAATATAAATATTTAATAATAATAATGATAATAAATCAAAAGGCTGACATGGTAGCAAACTTACAGACTGGTAGAACCGGGCAGACTCAAACACATCAGGACAGGACAGGGTAGACCCAACGACGACCCGACAAAGGACAAAACTCACAGGCAGACTTATATACACAGACAAGACAGAACATAATTACAAACAGCTGGGAACACAAGGAGGAATTAATCAAGACTAAATGAGACAGGTGCACAGACAAGGGATGTCCACAAGATGGTGCCATCCCTACAACATAAGGGTAAAAAAAATGTAAATACTGTACCTTGTCAGTGTATGTGAGTGTGTACATGGTTTATGATACCTATTCAGGATCCAAAAATGTTCAGTCAGATCATCTGGATGGTTTCTTTTTTTGCTGAGACATTTCGTCCTTCATCCAAAGGACTTCTTTAATCTGAGGAGCCATTAAACAAACTGATTCCCACAAACAGCATACTCCATAGGTTGATTCCATGTTTTTGGGAATCAGGTTAGTTTGGTGGTTCCTCAGATTGAAAAAGTCCTTTGGATGAAGGACGAAAAGTCTCAGCAGAAAAAGAAACCGTCCAGATGATCTGACTGAAGCCCAAAAAAGAGAAAGGATGCCACCTACTTGTGGGCCCATCAAGTGTAAGGAGGATCCTCAAGGTGGGGCGCCATGTACGCCAGGCGGCAAGCAAGGGAGGATCCCTGGCCATGTTGATTCCTGGCGGCACTAAATTTTGATTACTGTACTTTTCTCAGTTAGAAGGAGCCAATGTGAATTTGTCAGCACAGGTTCATGGTGTTCTTTTTGCATGATGCAGCTGAGCTCCTTTGGCAGGATGAGAGATGGTGAGTGGGAGGGAGCTGTCAGTGCGGGGCATTCAATGGGTAGGAGTGTTGCATGCTGGTGTGCGTTTGTTTAAGGGATGCCCAGTATGAGGGAATTACCCAGTGGGAGTTTGACTGTAGTTTTATTTGTAGCCAGCCATGCCATTTGCTGCAGCTTCACCTGTGAAATGCAGGACAACACAGTGTGCTTTCAGTTTCTTACATTCACACTTAATCTGTATTTCTATCAGTCTCTGCTGCTCTCAGTCACCATCACACACAAACACACACATTGAAGACTTCAACATGGCCTTGTAGTTGTGGGCGCCTGGCTGGATGTGGTCCCAGAGCAGGGTAGATCAACAAGAAGCTGACAGCAAAAAAATGTGTCAAGAAAAAAAAAAGGTTCAGCTTGGAAGGGAAATCCTCCCTCAGTCTCCATAGCAACAATCACCCCATCATGACCACATTTTCAGCGCACTCCGTTCTAGTCTTCCCCCGTTTATTCAAATTTTATACGTCGAAAAGTGTTTCCAGCCAGATCTCTGTAGTGCACCAGTGAAACCATCAATTCATGTGTTTCACAAAGACACTTGTTTGCCCTCTAAGCTTCATCGAATAGGTTCACTGGCATCACGGCTGAGATCAGAGAACGATGTAGGAGCAGAGCAATTCATCCACTGGGTGGGAGGGGGCGTTTGCATTTAAACAAACCTCAGACATCCATTACCTCGAAGTGTACACCTTCACAGAGTCACTTAACTTTGCAGTGCAGAATGAAGCAGGAGTTTATAGTACATTCATTAGTAAGAGCAGAAAACAGTGTTTACATAATGTTAGTTCATGTATTGTTCAATTTTGATCAACCAATCAATTCCTAGCTCAGTTAAGAGTTTTACTGTGTTTAGTGCCAAAATCCCAAATCATTATAAATAAGCACAATGTCTCTGGTTCAGTGCTTGTCAGTTTTTAATATTTCAAAAAATCTTGATGCACACATATAGTATATTTGATAAGTTGACAAAAAATCTTATTTATTGTTCTTTTAACGTGGTGTTTGCTTAATGAGATGCTTCTTTTATGGTGTGGTCACACCGAGCAGCGTTTTTACCTCCGAAATCGCTCCTCACGCACGGAAGTGGACGCGCTACCCAGTGTTGTCAAAACTGTAGTGTTGCGGCGGCTTCGTTGCTGTGGCGACGGGGTGTGGGAGGAGCTTACCGGTATACAGAGTGCACTCCGCCAGGCGAGGAGCCTTTTATTTCCGTCTCTGTCGAGCAGACTTGACTGGTCGTGAAGGAATTGTCGCGAACACACAGCTACAATGAGTTTCTCTTCCATAGTCCACGAGCTCGCGAGTCTTTTCTTTTTTTTCCGACAAACAATACGTCACATAGTGCGCGCGCACCCTCGTTTCCGCGTCACATAGGGACTCTCCCACTGCCCCCTCTCTTCTGCCCCCCGACTCTCCCTGATTGGTTGACACACCAACCAATCAGGTGGAGTTGAGCGGCGTTTGAAAGTTTGAACCGTGAAATCTTCAACATGTTGAATGCTCGGTTTGGAGGTGGAAGCCGGTTCACGTGCACGAAAAAACGCTACTCAGCACGCTCAACACGCACGCGACTAGGGATGGGAATTGATAAGAAATTATCAATATCGATGCCTTTATCGATGTCATTTATCGATTCGATTCCTTATCAATTCTGTTATCAATTCTCATTTGGGTAATAAAATATAGTAAACCATTTGTGTTCATAAAGAATTTATTTATGGATATTTTCCCATATTTTTAGACTCATTTTTCGCTCTGATTCTTCGTTTTTCATTTTTGGCGAAAATGGTGCAGTACCAGTTTCGGCCGCTATAGAGGCGCTGTAGGCAGCAGCCAGCAGAGGACTCAGAGAGTGAAGAGGAAGAGTGGCCACTTCCAGAAGTTTCTACTTGCTGTGTTCGAAAAAAGCCTCCTTTGGTCGGACTGACTCTGTCGCTGCCCGCTCCCTGCTGTGGATGTAGCTGTTTTTGTTTGCAAGATACCACTCATAACCACACCGCGGATTTTTAAATCCAGCTGATTTCACATTTGGTTCAGCTCAGGAGCCCGTCTGCTATAGTGAGGTAAGAAATATATTTTTAAGCGTTTATTTAGCTAAATTTAAAGAAACAAAGCGTCCGGTTTGACCCGCCTGGCGCCTGCATAAAAGTCAGCGAACTTTTTTTTTTAATCCAGCTGATTTGAACATTTCGTTAAACTCAGGAGTACGTCTACTATTAAGTCAGCTAAGAATTATATTTTTTAAGCGTTTATTTAGCTAAATTTAAAGAAAGAAAGCGTCCGGTTTGACCCGCCTGGCGCCTGCCTAAAATTCCGCGAACTTTTTTTTTTTTAAATCCAGCTGATTTGAACATTTCGTTAAGCTCAGAAGGACGTCTGCTATGAAGTCAGCTAAGAAATATTTATTTTTTTCGGGCGCGGCGCATGTCTGTGATGTCAGCGCTTAAATACGTCACCACCAGGAGTCTGCAGAACCGATAAGCTGAATCGTTAAGACAAGCATCCTACAATTCCATGGAATTGGACTTTTAAGAACCGGTTCTCTAACAGAACCGGTTCTCGGTTCCCATCCCTACACGCGACCTGACGCCAGACGCCAGGAGGTGCCTCAGTGCGTCCACCATTGACTTTACATGGAGACTGGAAGCTTTGGAGGTAAAAACGCTGCTCGGTGTGACCACACCATTAGAAATGGCATAAAACCTTGGGTCAATGCTTTTACTGTATGTTTGTAGCCACTCATCCTCCAACCAAACTATATTTTGTAAGTTTTTAATTTATTCACATTTATACCTAGCCTGCCTAAATCACCCACTACATCACATTAATAAAGTTACTAGATAAATATGCTGGTGAAGATTCTCAGTCGTCCAGGACATGATAAATCAAAAAGGAGTTCAATACAAGATCAACTGGACTTTATTTGTAACAGAAAACGTTTCGACTCCCATCCGGGAGGCTTTCTCAATTCCAATGGTTACAAATAAAGTCCAGTTGATCTTGTATTGAACGCCTTTTTGATTTACTAGATAAATAGTTCACCAACCTTTACCTGCCCTCCCTCATCATGCTGTCTTTGTGTCTACTTCTTCACTTCCTGTCTGTGATGGTTTTGTTTCTGTTTACTAATTATGTGTTATGTCATATGTCTTGTCATGTTTCCAGCATGTATGAACATTAATGTCAATGTTAGTTAGCTGTTAAAAGGGCAAGGCTCATGAATCCTGAATCTGAGGAGTAATTCTTCTTATCAGATTGTGTGTATGAGGCCGTGGCAGCCGAAGAGCCACAGTTAAATGTGCCAGGGTTATTTAGGGTCAGGATGGAGAAGTGTGTAAAGACTGTATTCTATGGCTCAATCAAAGATCGCTACTGCACAGTGAAGCCTGTAAATGAGAGGTTGCCATTGACTGTTACAACAAAAATTGGGTGGAAAAGGTGAAGCACCTACATATGCCTCTATCAATATTTGCATGACTGTGGGCCCTTGAGCAGGGCCCTTAATCGTTATCTTGTATGGATGCACTTTATTGGGTTACTGCCATTTTTCCATTTTCTCGATCATTGATGCCAATGCACATGGGCGTAGCCAGGATTTTATGAGGGGCGGTTTGTTTAAAGGAAACGTGGACCTGGAAAGAGCAACACGCCCCGGTGGTTCACTGGAAGCGCGTCGAGTTGCCACTCCAAACATCTCGACTCGGGTTTGATCCTCACTTGGTTGAACTTATTTTACGTTTGTCTTTCATTGGATTTTAAAAAAAGGAGTTTGTGTTATGCCTGTGGTTAACACAAACTCCTTTTTTTTTATCCAATAAAAGACAAACGTAAAATAAGTTCAACCAAGTGAGGATCGAACCCGAGTCGAGATTAAGTTTGGAGTGGCAACCCGACGCGCTTCCAGTGAACCACCGAGACTGTTAACCAGTTTGACATTAGCGGTTTCTCCATACCTTCTCTTTCCACCTCTCTTAACACAGAACTTGTGTTGTACATGAGTTGTAGGTGGGACTTCATAGGCAAAGTGGGCGGTTCGTTCGAACCCCCCAAACCCCCCCGGCTACGCGCATGAATGCATATTTATGATTGAGGCTTCTTCTTCTTTCGACTTTTCCCTCTTCAAGGGTCTCCACAGCAGCTCATCCTCCTCCATCTCACTCTGTCCTCTGCATCCTCTGTCCTCACCAACTACTTCCATGTCCTCTCTAACTGCATCCATATATTTGTCTTTTTCTTGGCAGCTGCATTTCTAACACCCTTCTACCAGTATACCCACTGTCCCTCCTCTGGACATGTCCAAACCACTGTCCCTCCTCTGGACATGTCCAAACCACTGTCCCTCCTCTGGACATGTCCAAACCACTGTCCCTCCTCTGGACATGTCCAAACCACTGTCCCTCCTCTGGACATGTCCAAACCACTGTCCCTCCTCTGGACATGTCCAAACCACTGTCCCTCCTCTGGACATGTCCAAACCACTGTCCCTCCTCTGGACATGTCCAAACCACTGTCCCTCCTCTGGACATGTCCAAACCATCTCAGTCTGGCCTCCCTAACTTTATCTCCCAGTTGTTCAACATGTGCTGTACCTCTGATGATCTCATTCCTGATCTTATCCATCCTTGTCACTCCTAAGGAGAACCTCAGCATCTTCATTTCTGCTACTTCCAGTTCTTTCTCCTGTCTTTTTGTCAGTGACACTGTCTCCAGACCATACAATATAGCTGGTCTCACCACTGTCTTGTAAACTCTTCCTTTGACCTTTGCTGACACCTTTTTGTCACAAATCATTCCTGAAACTTTTCTCCATCCACTCCACCCTGCCTGGACTCTCAAATAGTCATCTCTTGTCTAAGTCTTGCTTCCACAACTCTCTCCCAGATCTTCATTGTGTGACTCATCAACTTAATTCCCCTGTAGTTGCTACAACTCTGTACATCACCCTTGTTCTTACATTTAAATTTATGATCAAGGCTCTTCTGTGGAATTCAGCTGTTTCTGCTTACTTGTTTCATGCGAAGATATTTAAACATCTATTTACACATCAACCATTATCAGTATAGTTTCAAAATTATGATATTCTGTATATTGATAATAAAGACACTTTATATCCTTATTTCTTTTATTAAATTATATTAAAGATATCTTCTGAATCAATGAATAAATGTTGTCCAGACACCTAGTTTTTTTAGTGCAACAGTATTTATTGTGCTATCCTAGACATTGTTGTTAGTTTATGATATTTTTAAGAACCAAGTGCCAGTTAGTCATTAAACAAATTTAGCATTAGATATAAAATTGTTCCTGCCACAGCAGAATGAAACAACAAAAGACAAACAGCTCCTGGCAGCTGTTTACACCTCCATGCAAAGAAGCATAAAAAAATTACAGTTTTTAAAACTATCTCTATACAATTTGTAATTTCTTCAACAAATCATTTTATGATGATGGTAAGGCTGTTTTTTGAGGTTGAAAGTTGCAAATGCAACTGAAGTGTCATGATTATCGACGACTTGTTAGCAATGACTCAGCGAAAACTGATGAGACAGAATATCTGAGTTTTCTGAAAACACCTCATCTGTGAAGTCATCTGTTACTTTTGCAATAGCTATACCAGTAAATAGGAAGTGTAAGTGTGATGTTTTTGACTTTGAAAAAGAGAGATCTACAAGACTTTTGTGTGGAGTTTTAATAAGGCTCAATGGGATTAACCTGTATAAATCAAAAGTCAAAGTCAAAGTCAACTTTATTGTCAGATCTGCAATATGTACTGTACAGGACATACACAGGACCGAAATTGCGTTTCTCTCAGTCCCTCGGTGCAACAGTAAACATCTAAACATTGAAACACTGAAACATATAATAATAGACATAAGCATAAAATAGTAAAACTAACACTGTCCTGAGTTTTTTGCATAGTGGTATAAGAGTATGAAAATTTACACCAACTCTAAAACTAAAACATTAAACATTTAATGAACATAATACTGTCCTGAGTTTTTGCATACTAGTATAAAAAAAGAGTATAAAAAGTATAACTAAAATAAACTAAAGGTTTCTAGCATTGACATTTGCAAAGTGGCAAAGCAGCGTATGAGTTAATGTACACAGTATATGTATGAGGTAGTAGTCATAAATAAAGGTTGAATGAAAAATGGGTCTCCAGCTGTCAATCTTTCTACACTTTGTTTAATTATGAAGTGAAATAATTCCATTTTTGTTTCAGGTTTTGATGCTCACTGATGGAAATTCAGAAAGCTTCCTGTCCCACCAGCCCGACCTGGCCTGCATGACCCAGCTGGACGGTGTCGCCACAGCGTATGTCTGTCAGAATTTCACATGCTCTCTGCCCATCACAAACCCCCAGGAGCTTCGTCGACTTCTCCTGCACGGGACGACGGACTCGCAGACAAAATGACACCTAAAGACCTGACTTGACCTACGCATTTGTGCTGTTTCTGTCATTGTCCCAAAGGAACGCCAAAGCTTTATCAACCAAACTGAATAGGGTGGGTAATATGTTCATGTTCTCCAGTAACTTCAGATCTGTTACTCAAGGCTGAAACTAACAGCTAAGTATTAACTCAGCAGTCAGCTTCTGTTTAAATATATTAAGGTTTAGGAGACAGATCATCTGTGGAGTCATAATGAAAATCAAGTGTGTAGATGTCCTTATCAGCAGCAGAGGGAGCCAACTGAAAATATGAAACTTTTGTACCAAATCTCAAGCTTTGACTGTTAACTTCAGGTTCTAATGAGACAGACTGTAGGAGCCCTCATGTGAAATAATCCCTGATGGACAGAGCCATCCTGTTGTCCTCTGTGTTCCAGCTCCCCTCCTCACATCACATAGATCTGACAGTGGAAGCTTGCAAATGTGTTAGAATGTGCAAAAAATAGCTAGCATGCTTCTGTGGAACCATTTGTGTAAATTGAATGTCCAGCGCTTTGCCCACCAGCTCCCACATATTTGTTTGTGTGAGTACACAGCATGCATATGCACAACTCTGAAAAACAAATTATTTTCTCCAGGGGTGTGTCACCTAGAGATGTGCCCGTCTGAATTTTTTGAAATAAATAACTAAATAAAAGGGATATTCCCGGACAGAATGAAAATAGAAAAAGTAATTCCTCTCTTTAAAAATGGTGATAAATGTGTATTTTATAACTACAGGCCTATATCTTTGTTGCCACAATACTCAAAAATTCTAGAAAAACTATTTGTAACCAGACTCAACTTATTTCTTGATGAAAATAACATTTAGATAACAGTCAATATGGATTCATCTCAAATAACTCAACATCCATGGCTCTTATGGAGTTGATAGAACAAGTTATCACAGCTATAGATCAAAAACAACATTGTATACGTATATTTGTTTATTTGAAAAAAAGCATTTGACACTATTGACCACACCATTCTACTTGATACATTTAAAAAATATGGTATTAGAGGACCAGCTTTACAGTGGATATGTAGTTATTTAAAAGACAGAAAACAGTTTGTACAAATCGATGATGTGAGATCTAACCTATGCAATGTTTCATCTGGAACGCCACAAGGCTCTGTACTTGGACCTAAGTTGTTTATCTTATATGTAAATGATTTAATAAAGGTGTTCGGTATCCTTAGATGTGTTCTTTTTGCTGATGATACTACTTTCTTTTGTTTGGGTAATGATTTGGAACTGATGTTTGAGTTGATGAATATTGAGTTTGTTAAAATACAAACTTGGTTTAAATTAAATAAGTTATCATTGAACCTTGATAAAACTAATTATATGATTTTTAGTTTAAAAAAAATAGGATCACTGTTGACGTTACCTTCAAAATTGATGGGTGTACCGGTAATTATTGATGATAAACTGTCATGGAAACAACACATACATTTTGTAAGAACTAAGATATCTAAGTCCATTGCAGTGCTGTATAGAGTTAGGGATTTATTGAATGATAAAGCCTTGTATTTGTTATATCATACAATTATAGTGCCACATTTAATTTATTGTATAGATGTTTGGGGAACTGCGTGTAAAACTATAACTAGGCCTGTTTTTGTTTTACAGAAAAGAGCTATAAGAATTATTACAAGAAAGCATTACTGTCATCCATCTAGTATTTTATTTTATCAATTGAAATTATTGAAGTTTTATGATGGGCCAAGATGGTGTGGTGGCAGGGGAACCGACTTGGGACCCGAAGGACCCAGGTTCAAACCCCAGTCACGGCATAACTTGTGGTGTGTTTGAGCAGCACATCTCATCCCAACTGCTCCCCGGCGCGCTTTCTATAGCTGCCCACTGCCCCACCTGGTGGTGATTGGGTTAAATGCAGAGTCAAATTTTGTCTTGTATGGAAACATACACAGATGACAAAAATGTGACATTATTATTATTATTATTTGGTTGACTACAATATTCTTTTAGTATTGTTTAAAGCTCAGAACTACACGCTACCTCCAAACATTCAAACTCATTTTGTAAAAAAGAAACGTACTTATAATCTTAAGGGAATGGACATTTTTGTAAAACCACAGTACAGGACAAGTTTGAAGGGTCGGTCTACTTTAATTCAAGGAATAAGTCTGTGGAATGGTTTGGAAAATCTAAAAAAGCTAAGTCTGGTCCTCTGGACATTCAAAAAAACAAAAAAAACAAAACAAAGCAAAAAATTGTAGAAACGTTTCGTCTTTCGTCCGAAAGACTTCCTCAGTCTGAGGTGCTGGGTTCAGCTCAGTCTTATAAATAGCACCCTCTCACAGTGTTACACAACCAGTTGGCTGATGACAGCCTGAAACCAGCTGCTCACATGATCAAGGAGGACCATCAGCCTAACAATGGATCGTTAGCACCCTGATGGTTGTTTGCTATTCACAGAGGGCTGAGTGATACCAGCAATCACAGCATTGTAGGAGGGGGACAGTTGAACTCGGAGGCCTCCACCCCTGTTTAATGATGGGCGGTTTCTTTTCACAAAGATGGCCTCCTTTACTCCTCTCTCAAACCATCGTTCCTCTCTATCAAGGATGTGAACATCTTCATCCCTGAAAGAGTGACCGCTGGCCTGGAGATGAGTGTAGACTGCAGAGTCCTGACCTGATGATGTTGATCTTCTGTGCTGGGCCATCCTTTTGGCCAGTGGCTGTTTAGTTTCCCCGATATAAGACTGATCACAGCCCTCCTGACACTGAACAGCATACACAATGTTACTCTGTTTTTGCCGGGGGACTGGATCTTTGGGATGAACCAGTTTTTGCCGTAATGTATTTTGAGGTTTAAAAGCCACTGGGACGTTGTGTTTAGAAAATAAACGTCTCAATGTCTCTGAAACCCCTGCAACATATGGAATGGCCACTGGTCTGGGTCTGGGTTCCTTCTTTTCACCTGATGGCTGGCTGGAGTCCTGTTTGGGTTTCTTCTCTGCTTTCAGGAAGGCCCAGTTAGGATATCCACATTTCTCTAGAGCCTGTTTTGTGTGTGATTTCTCCTTCTGTCTGGCTCCTGCGTTAGTGGGGACGCTGTCTGCTCTGTGGTACAGAGTCCTGATGACTCCTAACTTGTGCTCCAGAGGGTGATGGGAGTCAAACTGTAAATACTGGTCTGTGTGGGTGGGTTTGCGGTACACCTCAGTTTGCAAATTTCCTCTATCAGAAACTGAGACCTCACAGTCCAAGAAAGCCAACCTGCCATTTCTTACATCTTCTCGTGTGAACTTGATATATTTATCCACAGAGTTGATGTGATCAGTGAAATGTTGGACTTCCTGAGATTTAATTTTAACCCAGGTGTCATCAACATACCTGAACCAATGACTTGGTGGTCTCCCCGTAAAGGATGTCAAGGCTCTCTTTTCTACCTCCTCCATGTACAGGTTGGCAACAATAGGAGAAACTGGAGACCCCATAGCACATCCATGTTTCTGCCTATAATATTGCTCCCCATATGTGAAGTAGGTTGACTGCAGGCACAGTTTCAAGAGTTGACACAGTTGCTCTGTGGAAAGCGTGGTTCTGCTGTTCAGAGTGGTGTCTGATTTTAACCTTAAACAGACCACCTCTACTGCTTCATCAACAGGAATGCACGTAAAGAGTGATGTAACATCAAAAGAGACCATTGTTTCATCAGTCTCCATGATGACATCCCTCACCTTATCCAC
>JBBPBX010074694.1:0-17519 GCA_038048925.1 Garcialebias charrua
AGTAAGTTCACGCTGAGGTTGGACTACAAAAACTCAAATACTGTACAGTACTGTACTCATATTAGACTCCACAAACTTCAGTTACCATGTTCAATGTCAACGTTCATATCGAAATTGGTTTTAAAAAATCCTAAAAAATATTTGTCAGCATAAATCCTCTTTCCTCAAAGTAGCATGACACGACAATTCATCCATCCATCCATTCTCTTCCACTTATCCGGGGTCGGGTCGCGGGGGTAGCAGCCTAAGTAAGGAGGCCCAGACTTCCCTCTCCCCAGCCACTTGAAGCATCCTAACCAGATGCCCGAGCCACCTCAACTGGCTCCTCTCGATGTGGAGAAGCAGCGGCTCTACTCCGAGTCCCTCCCGGATGACTGAGCTTCTCACCCTATCTCTAAGGGAGAGTCCAGACACCCTGCGGAGAAAACTCATTTCAGCCGCTTGTATCTGAGATCTTGTTCTTTCGGTCACAACCCAAAGCTCATGACCATAGATGAGGGTGGGAACGTAGATCGATCGGTAAATTGAGAGCTTTGCCTTTTGACTCAGCTCTCTCTTCACCACGACAGACCGGTACAGCGCCCGCTTCACTGCGGACGCTGCACCTATCCGCCTATCGATCTCACGCTCCAGTTTTCCCTCATTCGTGAAACAAGTAATAATAATAATAATAATTAATTCAATTTATAACGCACTTTTCATTACTGAAAATCTCAAAGTGCTACACATATATTGAATGCTACACACATTCATAAACCGGTGGCGGCAGACTACCATGCAAGGTGCTTTCCAGTCCTACCGGGAGCAACTCAGGGTTAAGTGTCTTGCCCAAGGACACAACGACACATGGTGCGGGTCCCGGGAGTCGAACCGCCAACTTTCCGATCGGGAGACGACTGCCATTACCACAGAACTGCAATATGTACAGGACATACACAGGATTGAAATTGCATTTCTTTCAGTCCCTCGGTGCAACAGTAACCATTTAAACACTAAAACACTGAAACATTTAATAAACATAAGCATAAAATAGAAAAAGTGTAATACTGTCCTGAGTTTTTGCACAGTAGTATAATAATATATATTCGTGAGCAAGACCCCGAGATACTTAGGCCCTGTACACACGTAGCCGTTTATCAGTAAAACCGAACAGTTTAGCATGCGGTTTAGCCTTTCATCCACACGTGAACGCCGGTTGATGTAACTATAAACGAATAATAACAAAACTCCGGCCAAAGTGAAGATTTGAGAACTCTCCGCTTTCGCGTCTGCGTATGGACTTTCAGAACGGACGTTTCAGCTCCAGCTGGAGCTGAAAGTCCGGTTCTGCCGGTTCTCCAGCTGGAGCTGACGTCACATGCTCGGAGAAAAAAAAGCACTAAAAAGTCAACATACCTGCTCTGACATGATTCCCAGTCGACATTTTCCTGCATTTTATTAACTTTGTACTCCAACACGGTATTTTAGTAGTTCAACCTTGCAGTCTGTCCACCCAAAGAAAGGAAAATAAATAACAGGAAGTCGCGGCTGAGTTCAAGGGTTGTGACTGCACTACACTGCTACTACACTGCCACCTATGGGTTCAGCATATTCATTACACGCTCTGTAGTGAAATAAACGGCACATGTAGACGAACATCCAAACATGTATGGACAGAGAATTTTTTTGTGTGCAAATATTCATTTTTCAAACACCAGGCTACGTGTGTACAGGGCCTTAAACTCCTCCACTTGGGGCAGGACCTCCTCCCCGACCCGGAGAGGGCACTCTACCTTTTTCCGGCTCAAGACCATGGCCTCGGATTTGGAGGAACTGATCCTCATCCCGGCTGCGTCACACTCGGCTTGAAACTGCTCCAGTGAAAGCTGTAGATCACGATCTGATGAAGCCAATAGGACCACATCATCTGCAAAAAACAGAGAAGCGATTCTAAGGCCACCAAAACGGATCCTCTCAACACCTTGGCTGTGCCTAGAAATTCTGTCCATAAAAGTTATGAACAGAATCGGTGACAAAGGGCAACCTTGGCGGAGTCCAACTCTCACTGGAAACGAGCCTGACTTACTGCCGGCAATGCGGACCAAGCTCTGACACCGGTTGTACAGGGACCTAACAGCCCATATCAATGGGCCTGGTACCCCATACTCCCGGAGTATCCCGGTACCCCATACTCCCGGAGTATCCCAGTACCCCATACTCCCGGACACAACAATTGTATTTGTAAAATAATAATAACAATAATAATAATAATACAGTTTTTAAAGTCCTTTGGACAGGTGAAATCAGAATGGAGACATTTGACCATAATACACAATACCACAAATAATAAAAAGCCAATGGCTTACACCAGTTGTTAAGCATGGTAGTGGCATGATCTTAATAGTGTGAATGCCTTGTTGGCATTCACACTATAGTGATCCTGTTTATTTGGGCTTGTTTTGCATTCAGCACAACAAACCTGTGACTCTTGCTGCTGCTTGTTTTAATTTTTGTTCTGCTTTTGCTTGTTCCCCCCCCCCCTCTCTCTCTCTCTCTCTCTCTTTCCCTCTCTCTCTCTCTCTCTCTCTCTCTCTCTCTTTTTTTAACATAATGTTGTCATAATTTCAAGAGCTGATAAAAACCCAATAAATTGTTTTATGTTTGACACTTAAACCTGTACATTAGACTCAGGTTATACTTACTTCAAGCCATCAGGAAAACTCTATCACTTCATCAGTTTTAGATCTGTTTTTTTCTTTTGGAAAACAACAATGCATTGTTGGATAGTAAATCATCAGCTCAGTGTCAGCCAGATACCCCCACTCCTTCCTCCCATCACCACTTAAACATGGCACATTGACCTGACACAGCAATGTGAGGAGAGAGGCAGCTATTCACTGCTTTCTAAGATATGATATAATGAGACACAGCACTCTGAACGACTGACAGAAGAAAAACAACAACACAATTGTTCCCCAAATATTGTAGGGACGTCTAAATAAAATCTTCACATTTTGGCTTACTATCATGAAAATAAATGACGTATCTGGCTGTAAAATAGACATTATGTGAAATCGAATCATCTCAGAAGACATAAAATTCTCTGATCAAGTGTTTGTCCTCCCCTTTGAGAACCTTCAACAGCTCAAATACCTCCTAAATTACTTTGGGTGTCAACAGACGGCAGTCAGAAATGAGGGTCTGTTCTTGTGTGTAATGACAACTGATAGCCGGTGTCAGACAGGTTATGCTTTTCAATTTGTGTCTGGCAGTAATAACAATTACAACTCATGCAAGTCCTCATTACCTTATAGCATGAATTGAGTTTTGTTGCACATATTTCCCCAAAACACTGATATTCCTGCCTGTCATCAGAAACAGGCAGCACATAAGACGAGAGAGTTGTAGACATGATCTAAGCTTTGCTTTAGTTGATTCTTAAAACCACATTCTGATTTGCTTTGGGTATTTATGAAGTGTCATGATCTTAGATGCACTGACTTCATCTTTAGAATCATGCTCTGATCTGTGCATCAATCAAGAAAATTACAAATTTTGGTAAAATTTAGGATGTCGGCAGTAAAGTGGCACAAAATCAGCAATTATTGGAGAAGATATTATGACTCCTGAACTAATTACAACATTAGTCTTTATTTCAGCTCCTCTGCAGAATGCCACACATGTTCTATTTGTGACAAGATTATCCAATTTTTTTCTAACAGAGCAATTTGCTGTTTACCAGGTGGTGGTAAATGGATTTTAGGACTGGTTTGAATATACAAACAGACACAATGAGAATGCATTTGGTTCATTACCTTCATAGAGGAAAAAATTTTTTAACAGAAGTCAAGAGAACAAATTTACACATATTTAGCTCCTAGATTAATTAAAGCAAAACTCAAATTTATCAAAAACAGAATCATGAACATTGATTAAAAAAATAACAACACAAATACCAAAAATAAGAATAACAACAACAACAACAACAACAACAACAACAACAACAACAGTGTTTTCAGTCAGAGGCTTCTTCAGATCTGCTGCAAGACAGACTGCTACAAGAGATCCTTCCTGCTCACAGCATCAGCATCTAGAAACTCTTTCATAAAACCAGGAAGATTAGTTACAACAACATTTAATTTAAGCAATAAATAGTCAGCCAATGATTAATTCCCAGTTCTTTTAAGACCAAATTTATTTAAGTTTTATTCCTTGCAAAAATGTATATAAAGCTAAGTTATTTAATAAATAGTTAACTTTGGGATTTGGATGGAGGATTTTATTTCAGCCAGATTTTCAGGCGATTTATATATTGCATGCTTTTGTTATAAAGTGCATCAGCATAAAATGTTTAACCAGACCCACAACTGCATGAATGCAAGCACCAGGATGATGGTCCTTTACTGAATCAAGGCTGGAAAGTGTGAACAATTCAGTTCAATTCAATTAAAAAAATAGTTGATTAATCCCAAACTGAAATTAAATGTTGTAACTCATCATCCTGGTTTCATTAGAGTTCTAGATGCTGATGTCTGTGAGCAGGAAGGATCTCTTGTAGCGGTCTGTCTTACAGTGGATCTGAAGAAACTGGTTGCAGATGTTGAGCCGTCTACTTGGACTTGGCAAGTTTCTCGGTCTTCTTGGGCAGCAGGATCATCTGAATGTTGGGCAGAACTCCTCCCTGAGTGATGATCCCTCCTCCCAGCAGCTTGTTGAGCTCCTCATCATTGCAGACAGCCAGTTGCAGGTGCCAGAGGATGATCCTAGTCCTCCTGCTGTAACAAGCTGCATTTCCCTCTAGCTCCAGGATCTTGGCGCTCAGGTACTCAAGCACCACCACCAGGTAGACAGGAATGCATTCATTGTGCCTCCTTTTCAACTCATTTGGGATTTGGGGTTGAAGCTGAAATATTATTTGTGCTTTAAAGATGTTAATCAGCTGCTCTTTTTTGTAGAAAACCATATTATTGTCATGGTTGTGTATCATACCATCCACTATCCATCCATCCATCCATTATCTTTTACCTGCTTCTTCCATTTTGGGACACTGGGGTTGCCGGTGTCCATGTCCAGCAATCACTGTGCGAGGGGCAGGGTACACCCTGGACAGGTCTACAGTTCAACACAGGGACACATAGAGGAAAACGAGACAAACAACCATTCACTCTCTCACTCTCACCCAGAGACTATTTAAAGTTATCAATCAGTCTAACATGCATGTTTTTGGTCTGTGGAAGGAAAGCGCAATACCCAGAGAAAACCCTGATGCATGCTCAATAATCCAGGTAGAAAAATCTAAAAAAGCTAAGTCTGGTTCTCTGGACATTCAAAAAACAAAACAAAAACAAAAAAGTAGAAATGTTTCGTCTTTCGTCCAAAAGACTGAGGAAGTCTTTCGGACGAAAGATGAAAAGTTTCTACTTTTTTGTTTTGTTTTGTTTTTTTAATGTCCAGAGGACCAGACTGTCAGGGTTTCAGGCAGGTCAGGACAGAAGAAGAACCCAATTGTTGCAGGCAAGAGTCAGGACTCAAGGAATATAAAAAATAAATACTTTTTAAGAACAAGTTAAAGAGGGCTGGCATTGCAGCAAACTCACAAAAACTAAGGAACAGGAATCAGACTGGCAGGATCAGACAGGACAGGATATACCCAACGATGACATGACAAAGGACAAGACTCTCAGACAGACTATATACACACAGACAAAACAGGTCGTAATTATAAACACCTAGGAACACAATGAGGAAATCAGTCTAAACAAATGAGGTGACACAAAGGTGCACAGACAAGGGATTCCCACTAGATAGTGCCATCCCTACAGTACCCCCCTCAAGAACGCCCTCTGNAGGAATCAGACTGGCAGGATCAGACAGGACAGGATACCCAACGATGACACGACAAAGGACAAGACTCTCAGACAGACTATATATACACACAGACAAGACAGGACGTAATTACAAACACCTGGGAACACAAGGAGGAAATCAGTTTCAACAAATGAGGTGACACAAGGGTGCACATACAAGGGATGTCCACTAGATGGTGCCATCCCTATAGTACCCTCCTCAAGGATAACCCTAGGCGTCCCCAACAACCCTCATAAAAGACTAGTGCGGGTGGAGGAAGGAACTGCAAGGATGGTAGGTCCAAACAAAGACATACAAGGACAGAAACACCAGAACACAAACTAAACACAACTAACACAAAAAATGTCTGGGCGTTCAGTGGACCATCCATCAGGCAGAAGTTAGTCAGGCGGGTGGCCGGGAGGCCATCCGTCAGGCAGAGGCAAGTGGGACAGGTGGCCGGGAAGTCATCCGTCAGGCAGAAGCTGGTCGGGCGGACGGCCGGGAGGCCGTCCAACAGGCAGAAGCGCGTCGGGCCGGCGGCCGGGAGGCCATTCAATGGAGGTCACAGGCAAGGAGTCGTTGGGCGAGGAGTTAGCAGGCGAAGAGTCGTTGGGTGAGGAGTTAGCAGGCACTGAGTCCGACGTGCGGTCTGCAGGCAAGGAGTCGTCGGGTGGCCAGTCCGGCGTGTAGTCTACAGGCGAGAAGTCGTCGGGCAGCGAGTTCGACGTGCAATCTTCAGGCGATGAGTCGTCTGGCGTACGATATGCAGGCGAGGAGTTCTCCAGCATGTTGTTTGCAAGCGAGGAGTCATCTGGCTTGCAGTCTGAAGATGAGGAGTTGTCCGGTGTGCGGTCTGAAAGCGAGGAGTCGTCAGGTGGCGAGTCTGGCGTGCGGTCCGCAGGCGAGGAGGCGTCAGGCGGCAAGTCCGGCCAGGAGTATGGAGAGTGGGGTACTGTAGGCGGAGAGTCTGGCGAGTGGGGGTCTGCAGGCGGCGAGTCCGGCAAGTGGGGGTCTGCAGGTGGCGAGTCCGGCAAGTGGGGTCTGCAGGCGGCAAGTCCGGTGAGTGGGGGTCTGCAGGCGGCGAGTCCGGCGAGTGGGGTTCTGCAGGAGGCGAGTCCGATGAGTCGGGGTCTGCAGGCGGCGAGACCAGAGTAGCCAGATCAGGTGGCGAGACCAGAGGAGCCCGATCAGGCGGCGAGATCAGAGGAGCGGATCAGGCAGAGACCTGAGAGCAGATCAGGCGGTGAGACCATAGGAGCCAGATCAGGCGGCGAGACCACAGGAGCCGGATCAGGCGGCGAGACCAGAGGAGCCGGATCAGAGTTCAGAGCTGCTGCTGGGGAGTCAGGACCAAGAGACTGAGGTGTAGACCCCTTAGCAGGCTGAGGACCGGCTGTAGCTTCTGGTATTTCTGCAGGTTACTTCACCACTTGCTTCTGCCAAGGATAGCCACTCCCACGCCGCTTTGCTTTGCTGTTCTGTCTGTCTGTGAAACTGCTTCTGAGCCTCTCTTGCATATCTTCCAAACAAAAAACTATAGACTTATTTGGCCAGTTGGTCCCTCTAAACAATTTGATAACATTTCTTCAAAGAGAAGACAGGCTTTAGGTGAGCCGATTTGCCATGTTGGCACGCACACAGCTGGATATCTCATCGACTTGAAGAGTCGATGATATGTCTATCTCTGCTTCATCTGTGGATCTTAAGGACGCATATTTAATTGGATTTACGATTACTGGTTTCCTGCTTTTTGGATTCAGCTGGTTGCTGGTTTTATCTACAATCAAGGAAGTCATCCGCAGCAAATTGGGACCCGATCACGCTGCTTGCCTTTGTGATAGCTTGTTTCTTGCCTGTGTATTCAGACTCAGTTGCCTTGGGCAGAATAGATCAGATCTCAGGGATTTTTACTCAGGTACGTTCCATCGGTGTGTGTGGCCACATAATTTGGACATTTCTGAACCGTTTTTGGACCAACACAGACTCAAGGCAGATGTCATTATGTTCTGCCTAAACCCAAAACAATTGTTTATCTGAATCTGGCTCCCCCGGCTGACTTTGAAGGCCACCTTATCTTAATATGCCTGGAGGACATGTAATCTGACACTCAACCCTGCCTATCGGTGAACTCCACCATCAACCAGAATGAATCAGCTGAATAAACATTCTGCCATCATTTCAGGACTTTTGGATTCTCATTAGTGTTTACCTTGGCCATTCCCCAACATACCTCGAGGATGTTTACAGATCTCATCGGAGGGAGCTGGCTGATTATTCCATCTTTATCAGAACTATTACAGTGCCCACGAGAGCTTCTATGTACATTGCTCATCGTTCTCTGTGCCCCCCCCGCCTCGCAGAATGTCTTAGTCACTATGTGCTTATTTGTGCGAAGTGTTTTTTAATAATATATTTTTTTTCTCAGGCAAGAAGAAAGATTTGAATAGGAATTTTTTCACTTCCATTTCTAATGTGTCTAATTTCATTACTTTTTGTCTGCCTAAGCAGATCTCACTTGTAAATGAGTCTTCGAGGCTAAATGTGACTTATCTGTCTAAATAAAGGTTGAATAAAGGTTCTGAGGCACCTGCAAGTTCTGGGTTGGTGGAGGTTGGACTGATTGGATCCTCGTACTGTGTAAAACACACAGAGGCTGTAGGAGGTTGAAAAACTACGGGGACTGTAGTAGGCCGGGGGGTGACTACAGGGGCTACAGCTACGAGGATCGGGGAGAGTGGGACAGGTTTAAAGTCCAACACCCACCATGTTTTCAAATTGCATCGCCATTAATATTTATTAGTTTATTTAAAAATAATACAGGAGCGTTTATTTATATTGTAGAGAAATAACGCTAAATGTGTTATTTCATGATTTATAGCAGATTTTAGCAGAAGCTCCAGGAAAAATCTGCTCCTCTCCATATATGGGCATTCACATGGGCATTCACGTCACTAAAGTGACGCCTTGGAGTTACAGGCGGAGTTATAATAAGCATTCATCAACTTCCATGACCGAGGAAAAGAAAAAGCGAAGCATTTTAAAATATTCCCTAAAGCTGCCTGTTGATTAATCCTGCTGTCGCTCACTCATGTCTATCATATTCTGAGCGAGCATCCACGTAGACATACTAGTTTAATTCGTTTGATCGTGACAAATTCATTCATTTCCGCATCGGCTTTTTATTCTCTCCCCCCATGACCAGACAGGTCGGGAGTACAGAAAAGGCAGCCGCGCAGCAGAGCTCTGCGCGCGTGCTCCCCCGTGCTCCCCGCAACAAGGCTGACGAGAGCAAATACATACACTCGAGGGAGCAAATTACACCGGCACGAATTCGGAACTTCAAAGGTGACCAGCGGAACGAGGAGCCAGAGACGCGCGCGGCTCGCTCCTCTGGGCAGGAGCAGCAACGGTCCGCAGCGGTGTTATAAAATAAATAATAAATAAAATCAGAGCGCTGGTCCATATGTACACACAAATGCACCAGGAAATATGCAGTTTTAACTCCCACTCTCTCTCATAAACCTCCATGGAAACTCACTCCTGCCTTCTGCCTTCTGGGTGGAGATGTAACAAAAGTCACATGACACTTCGGGACTCTTCGGCCAGGTTTCCGGATTCATTCGGGAGTGGGTTTTTTTTTTTTTTTTTAACCCTCGCCTGGCCCAAATGCAAAAATGAAAATAGACATAATATTAAATTACAGTAATTGTCCTATAAGGTGAATTGTTACTGTCATGGTGGGTGTTGTCCTTTAAAAACAGGGGAGTCCGGTTCTGTTGGAGGACTAGGACTGGATGCATGGAGTTGGATGAGTGACTCCTACCAACGCTTCTCCTCTAGCACTTTGTCCAAAATGTCCTCCATACTAGGAGAGTCAATCAACCAAGGGAGACGAACATACTCGTCCCACATGCCTTTAGTGGCCTCCCACCTTTCCAACAGATTGTAAGAGGTGGCCGAGTTCATATATCTCTGGACAGTGTCACAGAGGCGAGAATAATCCTCATAGGAGTCTAGACAAAAACTGCTTGCCTGCTATGTTCATGGTTTTGGTCGTGTCGTTCTGTCAGGGTTTCAGGCAGGTCAGGACAGGATAAGAACCCAAATGTTGCAGGCAAGAGTCAGGACTCGAGGATTATAAAAAATAAATACTTTTTAATAACAAATTAAAGAGAGCTGACGTGGCAGCAAACTCACAAAAACCAAGGAACACAAATCAGACAGGCAGGATCAGACAGGACAGGATATACCCAACGATGACACGACAAAGGACAAGACTCTCAGACAGACTATATACTGTATACACACAGACAAGACAGGTCGTAATTACAAACACCTGGAAACACAAGGAGGAAATCAGTCTAAACAAATGAGGCGACACAAGGGTGCACAGACAAGGGACGCCCACTAGATGGTGTCATCCCTACACAGACTTAGCTTTTTTAGACCAAGAGAAAACCCATGCATGCACAGAGAGAACATGCAAACTCCACCCAAGAAGGCCCCCGGACCGGGATTTGAACCGGTAACCTTCTCGCTGAGAGGTAGTAGCTCTACCATTTGCGCCACCGTGATGATATGCATTATACCAAATGTGCTGAAGTAAAAAGGTTTCATAAAAAATCCTACTAGTTGCACAGTATCTGATACCAGCAAAAACAATAATCAGACAAAAGAGAATTACATTCAGAAAAAACGAGGATTTAAAAAGTTTTTTTAACTACTGGAACAGTAGAGGGAACAACTCCCCCTAAGATTTTTCATGAATTTAAAGGTTGGTCCTGCCTTAACCCTCCACACAGGTGGCTGTGACCTGGCTTGAGGGACCCTAACAGGATAATGCCAGTTCCTCATCCAAGGTGACCGGAGGTGAGACCTTAAAGGGGTCAACAGTAAGGCAGCTGAGAAGAAGAACTGTTGGGTGATGAGCAGTCCAGGCTGATCTCAAAGCTATAAAGTAAGTTTTTCAGGGACAAAGGTTTTTATCTTCTGTAATTAACTGTATGTATTTTCTTACTTGGCTTTCACAAAAAATGGTTTCTGAGCAAAACTTTTCATTTGCCCAAATATAAACAAAGACAGACACACGAGGGAGTGGGTAAATGAACAAGGGACAACTGAAAGAATGGAACACACCACTGACAACAGCCCAGGTGCCAAGGACACCGTGGGAGTTATTAGAGGGGAACATGGCATTTTCTGAGAATGTCTAGCATCTTCAGTTGATAAAACTGCTCTCACTCTGTCCCAAAGACTTTACACGGAGCTGTGGTGTCACTAAAAGTGTTATCCCCCTGACAAAAAAAAGAAGAAATTTCAGTACAGTACTGTACTCCTAATAATTGAAAAAAGCAAACACATTATTCATGTTTCAAACATCCATCCAGCCATCATCTTTCTTCCTTTTCAGGTCATGGGGGCAGGCAGAGTAGGAGAAGGCCCTTTTGCCAAGTTCAGACCTCACTGAGGGGACACTGCATGTAATACAGTAATGTCTTGAGAGCGCACGCTGTAGCTGCACTCATGCAGAGACAGAGGAGGATGTATGAAGGCAGCAGACCAAGATGTGATTTAAAGATGAAAATGTACCAGTGGGAGAGTCTGCGTGAGGTTAATGATGTCCAGTTAACCAGTGAATACAAGGTGCAGTGGTGGGTACAATAGTCACAGCCAGTTCAGAGCATCTCAGAGTGACCGCAGCTGAAGTGAGAGGCAGTCTCAGAAGGATCAACCCTCATAAAGCAACCGGACCAGACAACATCCCAGGGAAAGTTCTGAAGGAATGTGCGGACCAGCTCTGTGAGGTGCTGGCTGACATCTTCACCACCTCACTTGCACTGGAGTCAGTTCCCACCTGCCTGAAGACCGCCACCATCATCCCAGTTCCAAAGAGCTCCACAGTGACTGGTCTGAATGACTATAGACCGGTGGCCCTCACCCCGATAGTCGCTAAATGTTTTGAGAAACTGGTCATGTCCCACATCAAGACAACCGTCAACATCAACGAGGACCCTCATCAGTATGCATACCGCGAGAACCGATCAACAGAGGACGCCATCTCCTCTGTGGTCCACACTGCTCTCACCCACCTGGATCAGAAGGACTCATACGTGCGCATGCTCTTTGTGGACTTCACATCTGCCTTCAACACCATGATCCCCCAAACTCTGATAGACAAACTATCCACACTTGGACTAAGCCCCTCCGTTTGTAACTGGGTACTAGACTTCTTAACAAACAGACCACAGTCCGTGAAGATCCACAACTTCTCCTCCTCCACCATAACCCTCAGCACTGGCTCTCCTCAAGGATGTGTGCTGAGCCCTCTTCTGTTCACTCTGCTCACATATGATTGTACAGCCACACATCCAGGCTGTCATATTGTTAAGTTTGCAGATGATACAGCGGTGGTGGGATGCATCACAAACAATGATGAGTCCAGCTACAGACAGGAGGTGGAACACCTGGAGAGCTGGTGCAAAGAGAATAACCTTCACATGAATGTGAAGAAGACAAAGGAGATGATTGTGGACTTCAGAAGGAACAAACACACCCACACCCCACTGAACATAAGTGGATCTGCAGTGGAAGTGGTCTCCAGCTACAAATACTTGGGTGTACACATGAATGATAACCTCAGCTGGAGCAACAACACCACCAGCCTGATCAAGAAAGGTCATCAGAGACTCTACTTCCTCAGACGGCTGAGACGAGCTGGTCTGAGCAGCCCAGTTCTCACCTCCTTCTACAGGTGTGCAGTGGAGAGCATCCTGTGCTCCAGCATCAACGTGTGGCATGGAGGCTGCACAGTTGCAGAGAGGAAAGCTCTACAGAGAGTGGTGAAGGCTGCACAGAAGTCTGTTGGAGTCAGTCTCCCCACCATCACAGACATTTACACCTCCAGATGCAGGAAAAGAGCCACCTGCATCATGAAAGACCTCACTCACCCAGCACACTCACTCTTTGCCCCACTCCCCTCAGGACGGAGGTTGAGGAGCATCAAATGTAGAACCACTAGACTGAGGAACAGCTTCTACCCTGAGGCTGTTAGACTCATGAATAAATAAATAATAAGAATAAACACTGCAAAATATCACATCATGCTGATGCTGATCTGTTTTCTTGTTGCTGTGTTCATCTGTGACCATCTGCTCATACAGACTCATGTTCGTGCTGCTGTTTATAATGATGTTTTTCTACTACATTAGGGCTTAGTGTATTACTAGTTGATGTTTTTCTTAGTTAATCCTAGATGTTATTACTGTTTTTCTCTTGCATTTGTTGTTGGATGTAACTGGGACCCTGTGTACATAATCTCGTTTTCATCACATGTACCACATGCGGTGCAAATGACAATAAAGACTCTCTGACTCTGACTCTCTGACTCTGACTCAGTTACAGCATCCAACATCTGCAGGGTGCTTGTAGGAGCGTTCGTGTAAATAATGTCACTGTAATCAATGGAGGGAAAGAAAGTCACAGTCACAAGGTGTTTCCTAGTGTTCAGAGTTAGACAGGATCTATTTCTGAAAAAGAAACCCAGTTTAACTTTCAGTTTTCTTTACTATGTTTTCCACGTGTGGTTTAAAAGAGAGGTGCGAGTCAACCATTTTTAATTTTTATTATTATTAAAATTAATATTACTTCTTTTTTTCTGGAAGGGATATTGGCAACAGGAAGACTATTTATCCTATGATTTATTGAATGGATAAGGGGTATGATAATATAAGTTAAACTTCATCATACTCCTTTTCAGACTCACAGTCACCATTAGAGGAAAGGAAAAGAAAAAAATGTATATTAGCATATAAAAATTGGGTATGTTTATTTGATATTTAAGATTGTATATATACTTGGAAACATGAAAGTCTTCAGTATTATGTTTTGTGGTGAAATGTCTGTCTGAAATAAAATTTATCATCATCAACCAAGATACCCAAATATAGGAATCAACAAACTGAACAAGGACACCATTTGAGGATAAAATCGGAGGAAGAACTGCTGGGACCGACTTCCTGTTTGAATAAAGCATTCCTTTGGTTTTATCGGCATTTATAACAAGTTTGAGGTGGAACAAATCTGACTGGATGATGTCAAATGCTGATCGCAAAAACTGGAAAGCCTTAGCAACTGTTTTAGCTCAACAATAAACAACTGTGTCATCAGCATAGAAATGTAAGGATGCATCAAGGATGTTCAGACTAGGGGTGCAAATCTCTCAATGTCTGGAGAATCAATTCGATTCCGATTTTTAGTGTCACGATTCGATTCAAAATATATTTTTTTGATTCAGAAATGATTTTTGATTCAGAAATGATTTTTCGATTGAAATGGTCATAACTTTATGTTTATGTTTATTAAATTTGTTCTTTCTTTTTTTTTTTTACAAAAAAAAACACAATACAAAACAGTCCCATAAATGATAACGTACAAAATGTAAAAAAAAAGAAAGAAAGGTAGCAGAAAGAAGAAAAAATTGTATTATATCTGCCTCTTTTTTCAAACAATCAATTCAAGCAAAAATAATCTTCCAGTAACACAACGAAATGAAAACTATCTAATTTTCTAACTAATACAATACACAATACGCTACTTCATATATATTTTTTTAGCAATTTAGTTTTGATCAGTTTCTTAAATGTACACATTGACTTGGCATTTTTAACTACATTCTCCAAGCCATTCCATAATCCAATTCCCTGGATTGAGGTAGACCGTCCCTTCAAACTAGACTTCAAACCTGAGGCTGAGAGGATGCTGGCGTTGTTTTGTTCGCCGCTTCTCCGTCTGGATTATTTTTTCCCACAACTTTAGTCATTGTTGTGGATAAATTGTGGCTTCAGATGATGTTTTTTTTGCTGCTCGGGGGACTCTGCTATTTTATATTCCTGCTACTGTGTGACGCCGTGTCTCCCTCCTCAGCTAGCGTGATGCTAAGCTACTCTGCTGGAGAGCTGTTGAGCCTTAATAACAGCAATGTCCATCTGGATCCTCTGGACGTTGCCGTCATCAAAAGGCTGGGTCTTTTTCGACGTCCTCCGTATGTCCACAGAAGCTCCCGGAGAAAGCATATTTTTAATCGGACTGGGTCCACCATACCGGTCATTTGGTCAGCTGGGCGTTCTGGCGCATGGCGCTTACGTCATCAGAGCACTGTGGCTCATGGGATTTGTAGTCATGACGTGACTACAGCAGTTCCTGTGTCTTCTCGAGCGCAGGATGGAAAACGTGGAGTGGATTTTAACCTTCTCAAGCCTATTAAAAAACACATGACTTCACCTTACCTTAAAATAGAACTTTTCAATGTGCAGTCATTGACTAATAAAGCAAGCCTCATCCAGGAGCACATTCTGGATAAGGATTTGGATATTATGTGCCTTACAGAGACTTGGCATCAGCCGAACAGTTTTTCTGCTCTCAATGAGGCATGTCCTGCTGGATATAAATATCTCCAGAGAGCACGGAGTTTAGGCCGTGGCGGTGGTCTAGCCGTCATTTTTAAAGACCATCTGGACCTTTTACCTGTGACTCTGTCTGAGTTGTCCTCCTTTGAGTGTTTGGCTTTCTCCTCCAAAACACCAAACTCAATGAAAGTGCTCCTCATTTATAGGCCCCCTAAATCTCATCCTTCCTTTTTTGCTGAAATGTCAGAGACTCTGTCAATGTTCTGTTCCACAACCACTAACTTACTCATACTCGGGGATCTCAACATTCATGTTGATACACCTACTAATCATCTAGCTGCTGAATTCCTTCAACTTTTGGACTGTATGGACTTGGAACAACATGTCAAGCTTCCAACACATTCTCGTGGCCACACCCTGGACTTAGTCATTACAAACTCTCTAACTGTGCATCATCTCTCTGCATATGACATGGGTGTATCCGATCACAAAGTCATCTACATGGAGCTTCCTTTCCTGAACAGTACCATCAAACCAAAGCGACAAATTTCTTTTAGAAATCTGAAAAACATCAATCCTGAACTTCTAGCAGCTGATCTTAAGGTCCTCGTTCCTGTCTCCATTCCAGCTTCCCTCAATGCAGTGGACTTCTACAACATCAGCCTCTCCAGCATCTTAGACCAACATGCTCCTGTCAGAGAGAGGACAGTTGCCTTTTCACGCTCAGCTCCCTGGTTTACCCCAGAGCTGAGGAAAATGAAGACAGCTGGTCGAGTGCTTGAGAGACGCTTCTTGGCTTCTGGTCTGCTAGCTCACAAGCTAGCTTATACAGAGCATCGTAAGATGTATGCTAGGTCCCTCAAAAACTCTCGAACTTTATTTTACTCATCTATAATTTCTGATAACCCTGGTAACTCCAAAATACTTTTTTCAACCATCACTCACCTCCTTCAGCCACGTACAACCTCACTCACTGACTCCACTAATGATCTTTGTAATAAATGTATCTCCTTTTTCCAAAACAAGATCCAAAAAATCAGATCAGCCATCACCTCTTCACCCCCTGCCCTTTCTCCGGCTGCAAATGTACAGCTTGAGAACCCTCCTCCCCTCAGCTTTTTCCCAGAGGTCTGTGTGAAGGAAGTTGAAGCCACTGTCAGGGCAATGAAACCCTGCACATGTGCTCTTGACCCCTTCCCAACAGTCCTGGTCAAGGCTAACATTGCCTCTCTCAGTTCACTTATCACCACTATAGTTAATCAATCTCTCCAATCTGGTCATATTTCCCCTGTCTTGAAGTCCTCTATAATTAAACCTCTTCTTAAAAAACCTACCCTCGATCCTCATGACCTGGCAAATTACAGACCCATTTCCAACCTTCCCTTCCTCGCTAAAGTTTTGGAGAAATTAGTCTCGGTTTACCTACAAGAACATCTACATGACAATAATATACTGGATAAATTTCAATCAGGTTTTCGAACAGCACATAGCACTGAAACAGCTCTTGTCCGGGTCACAAATGACCTGTTGGTCACTGCAGACCGTGGTTCCTCCTCTCTCCTTATTCTCCTTGATCTTTCGGCAGCCTTTGATACGGTTGATCATTACATTCTGCTCCAACGCTTACAGCAGTTTGCAGGACTTACTGGCACTGCCCTGGAGTGGTTCCGATCATACCTGACAGACAGAACAGAGTCTGTCTCCATCGGGCGTGCCAAGTCATTGAGCCATCCTGTTTCTTGTGGTGTGCCCCAGGGATCAATTCTGGGACCCCTCCTTTTCAACCTATACATGGTACCACTTGGGTGTATTATCAGCAGCTATGGGGTCTCATTCCATTGCTATGCTGATGATACTCAGCTGTATCTTAAACTGGGTAGCAATGTGTCTGAGACCCCATCTACATCATCTTCTTCAGCTTCTCCATTTTCTCCACTTTCTTCTCTTTCCACACTCACAGCGTGTCTGGAGGAGATAAAGGCATGGATGCGGCAAAATTTCCTTCACCTTAACAGTTCAAAAACAGAAGCAATTCAAATTGGTACATCACATCAAATTCAACAACAAAAAATCCTCAGTATCACTTTTTCTGGCCAGAACATCTCTCTTTCCAATACAGTCACCAATCTTGGTGTTATTTTTGATCCACAACTCACCTTTGAAAGCCATATAAAGCATATCTGTAAAACTTCTTTTTTTCATCTTCGAAATATTGCAAAGCTTCGGTCTACACTGTCCCTCACTGATGCAGAAAAGCTCGTCCATGCCTTTGTCTCCTCCAGACTG
>JBBPBX010074695.1:0-17518 GCA_038048925.1 Garcialebias charrua
ATAATTGTTTTTAAGTGTTAATCTTGTTAAAGTACTTACGGGCACGATCCTGTGGCCATTTGGCAGCCAATCCATTTTTGGCAAAACACCGGCCCACATTTCCGGGTTGTCTGCAGTGATGTTGTTTGTAAAGCACCTTGATAGCAGTTTATCTGTCTTAACTGTGCTCTATAAATAAAGATGCCTTGACGTGTTACGCGACGCGTCAGCGGTGACGCATAATAGATGCGACATATACGGCGGTGCGACAAGTTCATGGATTTTTCCACTTTATTGGACATAATTGGACTGATGCGACGTGTACGGTGGAAAATACGGTAATAACAAAATCACTTAAACAACATATCATCCAATATTAGAATTTTGGGGGATTTATTCTGTGATAAAACCCTTTGGCGTTAGTTTGAGTGAGATGCTTTTTTTATTATCATAATTTTATTTTTATTATCATTATTATTATTTTCATTAAAAAAATTTGTTTGATTGAGTGTGCTGCTGTATGAGAGTGTCTGGTCAAGCAGAAGTCTTCTGTCTTGCTATTGGTCGGTTTAAGTGGACGGAATGGTGGAAATCCCCTTCACAGAGCTCCCACACCGGTACTGCCTGCACCTGCAGCACAGTTCAGCTCGGTGGTGGTTAACCCAGAGCCATCTCTCTCTATGGCTCTGGGTTAACCGCCATGAAACAAAACAAGAAGGGAAGGGGGGCTCATTAGTTGCCACCAGACATTAATACGTATTATTGTCCATGCCACCAGTACTGACGCCACAAAGCTGTGAGTGCCTGTTAGACGCTATTCAACAACACAGTGACTATAGAGCATACTTTTTATTTTGTTTATGATTGGTGTACGATAATTTCCCTCAAAATACGATAATTTTAAGGCTCTAGTACGATAATCCTACATTTCTCATCTGGCAACAATAATAATAATAATAATTAATTCAATTTATAACGCACTTTCATTACTGAAAATCTCAAAGTGCTACACATATATTGAATGAACGCGCATGCCCAGAACACACACATCACACATGCGCAGAGCCTCATTTTTGAGCGCATTTGCTTGCTTCTCTTGGGAAATATCTTAACAGATACCAGTAAATATGTTTTTTTAATCATAATACTGTATGCGCAGAGCCTCATTTTTGAGCGCATTTGCTTGCTTCTCTTGGGAAATATCTTAACAGATACCAGTAAATATGTTTTTTTAATCATAATACTGTATAGGAAGTTGGTTGGTATCAAATGTTTTATAACAGGCGATGTGGATATTGACTCAGCTCGTGTTAGCTAACGGTAGAGCTAGCCAACTAATATAAGTCTTAACATAACCCTAGCTAGCGGCTAGCTACAATATAATTTTAAATTTTCGTTTGAGACAATTGTGTTTGCGCGTGCCGTGGAAGTAAAGATTTGCAGGTAAAAGAAAGGTGGGGGTACGCTGGGTTTCTTTCCCCCAGTTGCTTCTTAGCAGCTAAGCTAAGAGGAGATACACGAGTGAGTCGCAGCTCATGTGTCCGACGGCAGCCTTCTCTGGTCGGACTGTCTGTCGCAGCCCGGCCTCCTGCTCTGGAGGTAGGCCCTATGAACTAGCTACTTCACTGTTAGCTCGGTGTTTGTTAGCAATATAGGTCATAAACCACACGGCCGAATTTCTTTAAACTTGAACGTAATTACTTGGTGGTCATTTACAAACTATGAGCTGTATGAGAATTTTGAGCTAAAATTTGATTTATTTATAATTTATTTGCGCAGTGCATTACACATAACCACAAGACAAACAGAGATTTTTCTTTAACGTTTAAAAATCACAGAACCTGTCTCAACAGGTTTAATAACATTGAGTCTGACTCTTAAAAGAACGCGGTTCTAGCGATTATCACGTACAGGCTAAAACTCTTTGCGAAAGTTGCTTTTAATCCGATTTTGTTAGATGCTACTCGCAAGCTAATGGTTAAGCTAAAGGCTAAGCTAGCGGGAGTCAACAGCGCCTCTATAGCGGCCACGAAGAGTAATTACAGTCACTTTGTGATAAAACAAGCAGAACATTTACACAGAATAGATGCTGAAACCTCTGCATTTAATGTAAAACAACATCTTTTAAAGTTATTCTGTGCACTCCAGTTTATTTTAAATAAAACGTTTAAAATAACAAACAAGAAGCATCTTTTGACTTTGTTTTCACAAAAATCAAAACAAAGATGGCAGAACAGATTTGAACATGTCACAGGACAACAAAATTGATAAAAATCACAGATTTTTATTTAAAGTAACATCTTTAATGTTATGCTGAGCACACAGTGCAAGCGATGATTTGGAAGACGTCAAAGTGAAACAATTTAAATCCAAAAGATTTGACCATTACGTGAATTTATTAAGGAACAGTTAAGTTCTTGGAACCCTTGTGCTATAAAGTCAGATAAGAATTATTATTTTTTTTAAAGGTAAAGTTTTTTTTTTCATGATGTTAAAGGGGACCACACATTCAAAATTCACTTTTTAATGTTTTTTTACTCAACTTTGGGTATTTACTTCATAAAAAAACAGTCCAAAGGCCAAAAAAATGCACCCAGTGGTTTATTTACTCTAAGTAGATTTATTTTACTGTGATAAAAACGGTTCGTTTTTGAAATAAACTGGAAGTCAATCTCGCCTTTGACGTCACAGGCGAGCAAGGACAACCCACCCCAACCTGAGTCCAGCCCCTCACCTAGCAACCCCATGTCAGGCTCAACCCACTTCATGACTGTTGTTTTTCATGATTTCATCTCATCTTTTGTTTATATGTTATTAATTTCATGTGTACAGCACTTTGTTGCAGCTGTGGTTTTTTAAATGGCTTTATAAATAAAGTATAATTGTTATTTTTATGTTTTAGTTCAATTTTTAGTGTATTTGCGATCGCTCCGAACGCGCAGCCGGCAAAAATTAAACGAGCAGACCCCGGCGTCAACGGGACCCTCTTCTGGCGGATGGAGCGGAGCTTCAACTGTACAGCCTCGCTGCAGCCTGGCAGAAGCCTCGCAGCAGCGAGGACCTTCTCCTTACGGATTAATTTACGGGAGACACTTAGTGAACGTTGTGTGTGTGTCTTGACTGGAACAGCGATAACTCTCAAAGTCTCCGCGTGCAATGAGCGGAGCTGGCGAAAACCGGAAGAGGAACAAGCTAACATTAGCATCGGATTCGGCAGGTCTCATGCTAAAAGGAGCAGCACATTGCGGCGCGCTCAGACGGGTTTCGGTAAGTTATCTTAAGCTAGCACTAACAGTAAGTCAAATGAATAATTAAAAAAAGAGCTAATTTTAAAACAACAACACATTACAGATACTGGCTGTGCAGAGGGCGTAAACAGATTGTTGAAGGGCGTGGACTTCAGAACTTCTATCAGAAACCGTTCGTTCAAAACGAAAGTTAAATATTGCAGAATTAAAAAGGGTATAATTGATTATCTAAGAATTATTTTGTGCATTAAATTGAAGGAATAGGGTCTAGATAGCACAAAGAAATAACATAAAATTATAAAAAATGCATCTGAGGTCCCCTTTAAATTCCTTTTTGTTCTAAAAGCTTTCTGCACAACAAACTGACCCTCATCGAAAATAAGAGTCACCTGACTTTGAATTTCAGTGATAAAAGTTATTGCACATTTTGTCCCCAAAAGCTTTGGAACATACATATATATATATATGTTTGTGCTCCAAATAAATTATAAAAGTAATATTTTTTCTGGTTTGCAGGAAGGAGATGAAGACCAGTTTGGAGAAGTACGAGATGAACACTCAGATGAAGATAGTGAAGGAGAGGAAGCATACCACTATACTTAAAATGTAAGTGTACCCTGATGCATGATCAATAATCCAGGTAGAAAAATGTAAAAAAGCACAGAAGATCAACATCATCAGGTCAGGACCCTGCGGTCTACACTCATCTCCAGGCCAGTGGTCACTCTTTCAGGGATGAAGATGTTCACATCCTTGATAGAGAGGAACAATGGTTTGAGAGAGGAGTAAAGGAGGCCATCTTTGTGAAAAGAAACCGCCCATCATTAAACAGAGGTGGAGGCCTCCGGGTTCAACTGTCCCCCTCTTACAATGCTGTTATTGCTAGTATCACTCAGCCCTCTGTGAATAGCAAACAACCATCAGGGTGCTAACGATCCATCGTTAGGCTGATGGTCCTCCTTGATCATGTGAGCAGCTGGTTTCGGCTGTCATCAGCCAACTGGTTGATCCACTGTGAGAGGGTGCTATTTATAAGACTGAGCTGAATACAGCAGCTCAGACTGAGGAAGTCTTTTGGACGAAAGACGAAACGTTTCTACATTTATTTATTTTTTTGACTGTCCAGAGGACCAGACTTAGCTTTTTTAGATTTTTCTACCTGGATTATTGAGCATGCATCAGGGTACTTTTTAAATCCAACAGATTTGACCATTACGTGAATTTATTAAGGAACGGTTAAGCTCAGGAACCCTTGTGCTATAAAGTCAGATAAGATTTTTTTTTAAAGGTAAAGTTTTTTTTTTTCATGATGTTAAATTCCTTTTTGTTCCAACAGCTTTCTGCACAACAAACTGACCCTCACTGAAAATAAGATTCACCTGACTTTGAATTTCAGTGATAAGCAGCGGCGGCCGCCACTAGAGGGCGCTAGGGGCGCCGCCCCTCTGGAACCTGCAGCTCTTCACCATTTGAAGATTTTTTTTTTTTTTATAAAAATGAAATAATAAAATAAAAATATTTCGAAATGTATGCATATATGTTTTTAGTTGTGTAGGATAAATAATTTATGCGTAATGATGTTTGTTTCAAAAAACGTTTTCTGATTGTGACGTATTTCCGGTTCCTCCGCTGGGCGCCGCTAACCACACGCTAACGGCTTTTCCATTGAATCTAATTATAAACTAGTGCTAAGCGCATGCGCAGTTTATGTCCCATCTGTCCAAAACTATTGGACTGTACAGGTCGCATTTTCCGTCGCCCGGAGGCTTGGACTCGTCTCGTGATCGCTGCGGTTCGTGTGTTTCCGGTTAGCCGAGGAGGAGGGGGGAGCGGGGGACCATCTCTGTACACAGTCAGAGCTGACACACGCAACTAGCGACGTTGAACAGCAGTAATTATTAATGGTGCCTTTCTACACAGGTAAGCAAGTAATATTAAGTGAGTTTAATGAATCGCTACATGAGCAAAGTTTGAGCTGATCTCTCTGTGTGCGTGACGTGGTGTGTTGTGTTGCGGTCAGTCAACAGTAGCTAGCTACTAGCTGTGCTTATCTGTGGTGTATTGTACAACATTATAAAAGTTGCTAGTTATTATAAACCCGAATGTCTGAAGACGACTCCTGTCTGTCCATCTTCAGCTCATGTCATGAACTGTTTTACTCCTCAGTGTCTGTGTTAAAGGTTCAGTATGTAACATTTTTTATAAACATATTTCTTCACTCTGCCACATCTCCTGACAGTAGCTACAAGACAGATGCTTAAACTGCTAAGCTTCAGCAAAAAGAGGAAAATATTGATGAGTAGCAAAACACTAAAAGTAGCAATTTTTTTGCTGAAAGTATCAAAATGCTAGTTAAAAGCAGTGGTGGAGGAGAAAGTACTCAAACACTGTACTTAAGTAAAAGTACAAATAAACAGACAAAAATGTACTCTAGTGTAAGTAGAAGTACCACATTAATGTTTTTACTTAAGTAAAAGTAAATAAGTATTTGCTTTTAAAAATACTTAAAGTATTAAAGTAAAAGTACTTGCTGAATGTATTACCTAACGCAATGGCCTACAGTATCATTAAGTGTGCGTACTGTATGTATATTTTCTGTAATACTTTAAAAGTGTTGTTCCAGTTTAAAGAACAATGCTGCAGATAGTGCATGTTTTTATTGTGTGACACCGTTCACACTTGGGCTTGTGATTCTGTGTGCGTCAGAATTTCAGGGATGACCTGCAGGTTAAATGTCATTAAATAAAATAAGAAAGAGGAATGATTATACCTCTGAATTTTTTTATTTAACACAAAATAAAACCAGTAAAAACATTGAAGTAAAAGTTGTCTGATGAAAAAAGGAGCATTAGACCTAACAAAGGAATAGACATTGATCACTTCAACTCCAGTTTGTCATCAACTCTGATTAAAATACTGTCTAGTCAACCTTGTAATGGGTCAATAGTGAACAATATTTTAACTTCCTGACACCATTTGCAAAACTTGGACCCAAGTGTGGAGCCATTTGGAAACATCTCTTGTCTCCTAACGTCCCATGAACTGATACATTTTAAAGGGGACCACACATTCAAAATTCACTTTTTAATGTTTTTTTACTCAACTTTGGGTATTTACTTCATAAAAAAACAGTCCTAAGGCCAAAAAAATGCACCCAGTGGTTTATTTACTCTAAGTAGATTTATTTTACTGTGATAATTTAGGTTTCGTTTTGAAAACAATCGCGCTTGTGACGTCACAAGCGCTAGGACAACCCACCACAACCTGAGTCCAGCCCCTCACCTAGCAACCCCTGGTTAGGCTCAACCCACTTCTGTATTAAACACATGACTGTTGTTTTTCATGATTTCATCTCATCTTTTGTTTATATGTTATTAATTTCATGTGTACAGCACTTTGTTGCAGCTGTGGTTTTTTAAATGGCTTTATAAATAAAGTATAATTGTTATTTTTATGTTTTAGTTCAATTTTTAGTGTATTTGCGATCTCTCCCAACGCGCCGCCGGCAAAAATTAAACGAGCATACCCCCGGCGTAGAGACCGGTTGCGACGGGACCCTCTTCTGGCTTGATGGAGCGGAGCTTCAACTGTACAGCCTCACTGAAGCCTCACAGGAGCCTCGCAGCAGCGAGGACCTTCTCCTTACGGATTAATTTACGGGAGACACTTGGTGAACTTTGTGTTGTCTTGACTGGAACAGCGATAACTCCCAAAATCGCCGCGTGAAACGAGCGGAGCTGGCTAACACCGGAAGAGGAACAAGCTAACATTAGCATCGGATTCGGGTGGTCTAATGCTAAAAGGAGCAGCAAATTGCGGCGCGCTCAGACGGGTTTCGGTAAGTTATCTTAAGCTAGCACTAACAGTAAGTCAAATGAGTAATAAAAAAAGAGCTAATTTTAAAACAACAACACATTACAGATACTGGCTGTTACAGAGGGCGTAAACAGATCTTTGAAGGGCGTGGACTTCAGAACTTCTATCAGAAACCGGTCGTTCAAAACGAAAGTTAAAAATGGCAGAATTAAAAAGGGTATAATTGATTATCTAAGAATTATTTTGTGCATTAAATTGAAGGAATAGGGTCTGGATAGCCCACAGAAATACCATAAAAATTAAAAAAAAAACATCTGAGGTCCCCTTTAATATTGCAACAAGAATTTATTGTTCAAGTTCAGAATAATTTTTTTGTCCAGTCTGTCTCTTTTGGTAGAGAGAATCTGTCCTGCTGTACTGAATAGTCTTTCAATAATCTTTCAATATTTTTTTTAATAAGGCCATGGGTGGTGCATATCTTCTGGATGATTCTCCACAGTGGAATCCATTGTGGGTGAGAACTGGTCCCAGGACCAAGATGGAAACGAGGACTGGAAACACAACAAAAAACAAGGTAA
Organism: Garcialebias charrua; assembly: GCA_038048925.1. Taxonomy (NCBI): domain Eukaryota; kingdom Metazoa; phylum Chordata; class Actinopteri; order Cyprinodontiformes; family Rivulidae; genus Garcialebias; species Garcialebias charrua. Next base: position 7,622 of record JBBPBX010074695.1, read on the forward strand.
GTGTCTCTCAAAGTACTGTACTCACAAACTGGCTAGAAGCATAAATACCATGAGTAGGCATCAATGCTCCAGCGAAGAGTACTTGACTGCAGCCTTAAGTATAGGTGGAGCTCATCAGGTGGATCACAGTAAAATAGATCATTTTTCTTCCCCATAAATCAGTTATTTAAAATCTAATCTGGAATCATTCCTCCTTGTTAGACTTCAGTTGACCTGTTTAAGTTGGGCCAAATTTGTTATTATCTTTTGATTTATTTTTCATTGAAATTTAATTATTTGTTAGTTTATTTTTGGAACTATTAAATTGAATTATTTGGTGGATTTTTGAACACCTTTGTCCTTATTTAAGTCTGGACCCTCACAATTCTATTTACATTATGAACTTGTATTACTAAAATAATTATAACAGAATATGATAGAAGTTGTCCAAAAATTGAAAAGTGGAAGCAGAACACTCCCATTCTCTTTTCACACTGATGCCTCAAACAAGGTGAAGATGAACCATGTTTTATTAATAATAGTGTTATACAAATGGATACACCTGATATATACAAATAAAAACATGAACAAACTTACTTTACAGTATACAAACATAATTATGCATACTTCTACACATGCTTTAAAAAAATTAATGGCGCCCCCCCATAAAAAAAAATCACCAGCCACCAACCATCCGCAGGCTAATGGTCTTTGTGAGAGGTTCCACCGCTCAATGAAGGCGGCATTGTGGTCCTCATGGTGGATAATGGTTGGATGGATCGCCTGCCTTGGGTTTTGTTGGGTCTGCTTTCAGCTCCTTAGGAAGACTTGCGGTTTCTTCAGCTGAATTGGTCCTTGGCCAGCCTTTGAGGTTACCAGGGGAGTTTATTCCAGGTCCGGCAAGTTCAGTTGCTCCCAATGGGAGTAGGGCAGTCCTAACAGGGACAAATAGATCTGTTGCCCCATTGACAGCACATCACTGCCTTACACAGGTGTTTGTCCCGAAGGACCTTATGTAAGCCAAGTATGTATCTGCCATGATGCACACCGTTCACCACTTCAGTCTCCTTACAATGGTCCATTTCGTGTTTTGGAGAAGGGACCTAAAGGTTTTTTGGTGGAGTTGAGGGGTAATCAATAGGGATGGGGCCGATCCGATCCAGTATCGGTATCGGATACCAGCATAATTTAAGTATCGGACATCAGATCCAACCTGCCGATATTTCCGATACAGCTTCAAAGAGCACTTGTGTTAAATCACATTCAGTGACTGTTGTCTTAGCATTGTGTGAGTTAAACCCAAAGAAGACACTCTTGAGCCTTATACGTAACAGGAAACTCACAAACTTTAACAGCACACAAGAGGCAGGTCTATACCACACACATGTCCTTCTCACTGATGGTGCAGCTGGAAAAACTAAAAAAACGTTAAGCATGATGGGAAAGACAACACAGCCCACTCCCTTTAACCACTAAAAGAGTGGATTTTGTTGTCTTTCCCATAATGCTTAGCGTTTTTTTAGTTTTCCAGCTGCAGCCCAACTACCTCATTGAATTTGCTAGAATCCATTCAAAAATATTCAAAATATTTCTCGCTGTCCATTGTATTCATGTCCTTCACCAGTGTATTAAATTCACTTTTTCATCGCTTGTCTGGTTTATGTACCACCTTCTTTTCTTTAGTTTTCTTGCCAAGAGGCCAGCAATCTCTTCCTCTTCATCCGTTGACGCCATGACTGAAATTGTGGGAAATAAAGGAATTTGTCACAAAATAATTAAAATCTGTACGCTCAAGTATGAAGTCTCAACCGACCGCGGACAGTAGGCGCGGAGTCCGCGCAGATCATGGAGTACACACAATACGCCCGAGTATGTGGGGGCCTTTACTGTTAACCTCAAATCACTCTCATCTTCTTCTGAATATATTTTTTCTTCTTCTTTCCACTGCTCCCTTCCTTCCAGACTTGCCTCCTCTCTGCACCACCACTCCCCCGCCACTTCATCTGAATGCAAATAACTTACCAGTAAAATCCATACCGCAACCAAAATGGCAAAGAATTATGAGAAGTTATTTACAGATTGTGTACTGCTCCGTGTAAAAGTTACACCCAAGACCCAAGTTGTGGTTTTACTTTGGCTGCTGTTTATCAAAAGAAAACAAGCTCACAAAGAAGATTTGGCATGTGCAACCTGGACTCAAACCCTCAGCCTCAGGATAACAGGACTGTGTCATTTGGACCACCGAATTATTGCAGTCCTACAGTAAAGGCAACTATTTTTTCCCTCCCAAATTATTAAAATCAATACTTGTAAATACAATCAGTACAAATCCATGGTTATTGTAATTCCTTGTGTCAGTAATGAGTTGTTTTGTTGTTTGCCCTTTTAACGTATTCTATTAACTTCATTGTCCCCATTTAGACTTCATTTATTAACCTTGAAATTCTGGAAACAAAATCCATTTGAATGTTTTTTGTTCTGTTTACAATGAATTTAGATTACAATCTCCTAAACTCATCAACATTCCAGTTAGTCCTCTTCCTCCATGTATTGCTACATCGTTTCATATAGCATGCTGTACTATCTGTGGTACAAAAATATTTTACCTACTGTTTGTTTGGATTCTATTAAGATGAAATCTTTTGAATGACAAATGTAATATAAAAATGGCATTTCTGCTGAAAACAGAAGAATAGTAACAAGATTGAGCTACATTTAAGTGCTCTGGTTTAAAAGAATAGGGTCAATAACATGGGTGAGCTGCAGCCGTGCTGCTGAACCTAAACTGCCCAATTCCCACACAAATACAGAGAAAGGTGTAAAAACTGGACAAATAAAATTGAAGTTTGCCTTTGTTATTAGCATTCCAAAGCCTAAACAAAAAAAGTTGCAATGCATATAAATGCCTTACTTGTTCTGTTCCTTGATGATAATCACATTAAAAAAACTCAAATAAGAAGCAAATGGTTAATGAGAGTTTCAGAGCAATGTTAATGTCTGTGTGTTAAAGCACAATGTGCTTCCTTTGTGTAAAAAAAAAAATGGAAAAGAATACTGTATATGAAGGGAAATTAGATCAGGCTTTGTAAAATTTGAAATGCAATATTACCAGAGGACCATTATATACATTATTATTTATCCAAATATCTGTGGTAATGGGTGCTGCCTGTGGTAGCTCGATGGCCATTGCTGCAGTCTTGTATTCCTGAGACAGCATTTTCAAAAAGGGAATCCAGTGAAAAACAGTTGCCATATCTTTCCTTTAAGTTTTCTCACTGTGGCAATCCCCGCAGGAATGGAGCAGCCGAAATATTACAAACAACACATTTCAAATACATGCTTACATTTTTTTTTGTTTTGTCCAATTATTCTTGCATCAAAAATGAGAGGAGCTGCCAAGATCTCACTGCTGCATTGCTTCAGCAGATGTAAATAAAAGATAAATGGATGTGGTGCAATAAATGAATAAACACAAAGCACTTTTAGCATTCAAACACGCAAACCATGTTTCTGAAGCAACTAAGTTGACTTTTTAAATCTCTTATCTTTGTTACTCTGTAATTGCAAAAGGAACTCATCCTGAAAACAGTTTCCAATTGAGCAGACTGTCGTTGTCTGTTTTGGTTTCTCTGTCATGCAGTGATGGCTGTCTCTGAGGAGCTTTCAATGAGCTGTTGATTAGATTAATAAGGCTACAGAATGAATGTGGTGATGTGTTTGGTTAACAGGTCATTCCCAGAGCCCCTCTCCTCCTGTGGCAGCTATACAGGACCAGCCAGTAAAGCCATTTGTTGTCACCGCAGATGGTGATAGCTCCCCCGGGGGCCAGCACGGTTGGCTCTCCCCTCCAACAGGCAGCCATGTTTCACTGACATTTGTCCTACGTTCCTCTATTCCACATGCAGTTTATGTCCAACCATGTTATCTTATTAATCATCCCAAAAACATATCAAACCTTGATGTTTGTGAGTTTAGAGCTGACACCCCCTGAATGCAGTGAGATATTTTAGTCTAGGAACCAAAAAACAAATCCCTTTAACATGGATTTGTAATATCCTGGTGTTGATATTGCTTTGCTGTTATCAAGGTCCACTGAGGCTGTGCAAAACATTGTTCTAAGAGGTAATGAAATAACGTCTCGCAGATGCCTCCGTTCCTTATTTATTTTTCTGTATAATCACAGATAGGACATGACATAATGTGACAAATGAAAAATATCCCATTTCAGAGCAGCCAACATCTTGCATTCATCACTGTTTCAGGAAATGCCCAAAGGGTGAAGCCACAGTGCTTACCTGGGAGCACAGCCTATTGATCTCCGCTGGCAACGCTAACTGCGCTCTATTCATCCCTTTCAGGCTGAGGTCTCACACAAACAGAGCCGTCACTCACCGTCTCAAAGTAGCATTGGCAGCACCCTTGACATTAGGCTAACGAGATTGTTGTTCGTCTCAAGTCAATTTTCTCTGGAATTATTGTGGTATTTGCTGGGGAATCGTCTTTCATTTTACCTCAAAAGATGTGAAGGATAAATCACTGTTATACACGTTATTATGATTAAACCTATATTATTCACATGATCAAACCTATAGTAGATGTGCTTCGATTTGCAACTGTGTTTCTCATGTAACCACAAAGGGTTTCACATGTTCAGGTGTGCCAGTATTAATCTCACGGACCAAGCTGAGGGAGCAGGCCTCGACCCACGGGCCACCTCTTTGAAGCAAACCAGAGCTGCACATAACACATTCCAAGGGGGGAGGACACACGTGCAGCAAAAACATCTTTAGTATACCACACACATCAGAAATACATGTAGTTATGCTCAATACACAGGCTCACACTTAGTTAATCACACACAAGGTGCACAGGACAATAACTTGTTTAAACTTAAGCAAAACTCGTTTAAATCTAGAACTGCTCCTCTGAATTGGCACAAACAAAGAAGCACACAAACTGATAAAGGTCAGGAAGCAGAGACCTTGAGCAGGATCATAAATCTCGTTGCTAAGGCAACTATCAGGTTTAACCAATGGGACAACAGCATTATCCCAAAACAATTTATGGTACCACATAACATCACGTATCAACAGGAGACTTGAGGCATTCCTGGAGCGACTTCACGGCGAGAGGTTCGATCCAGCAGCTTGGTTCGTGTGCACATGAATTGACCTAAATGCCCATTTTCTGTTTAAACTGTCTTAAACCTGTGTCTTAATCAATAAATCTCACTTTTTCTAAGAAACGCCTGGTCATTCAGAACACGTCTTTAACTGAAATTCCTTCAGTTTTGGTGACGACCCGACGTGATGACCCAGGCGGACTTCTGAGAGGCGAGGAGCTTCGTGGTTCTGAAGAGTGCAGGGGCCCAAAGAACGACAAGATAAGGTGAGTTGCCACCGTTTTTAAGACAAAACAACAATTTGACCCCGAAACCAAATTCACTGCACTTTTAGATCCCACGGTTCTCTCGTGATAAAGAGTTCTTGGGAAGATAAATAAAACTATTAATCTAGTTATAAGAGGTTTTCCTCAGACACAGGCTTCAGCTTAAACAGAAGCGCGCAGGCTCGGTTCGGTTCGGAACCAAGGGGGGAGGGGGCCGAGCGCCCTGCTCCACACGTTCGTTTAAAACACGAGTCAAGCGAACGTCGAGTTTTTATTACTTACTGTTATGGAATAAGCGTTTCCATTCAAATTGTGAGTAGCCGCTGGGGAAGGGCTTGTTTCACTCCGGCTGACTCGTGTGCCGGAAGTGAGTAGTCCTGTTCTGGCGTCTTGTTTTGCGGTCTTGTTTGGAAAGCGCTTCCGGTGCGTTTGATCCGCCGAGTAGCCGGCAGAGGCCGTTCGATTTGTTTCGCGTCCGCAAACGCGAGTCTGAGAACGGCTGGCCGCTTGTTTCGGGGGTCATACGTATTAACCGAAGTCTGACGACGTGGGGGGGTCGGCAGAAGTTCACAAACGAGGTGAACACTTCCAGGGGCCTTCCGTTAAGCTTGCGGATTAACGGAGTGGACTCTCCCGGGAAGAGAGGACCTAGGAGGTCTGAAAAAAAAAAAAAAGAAGAGGTTGTGTACGGAAGCATATTGATGCCACACGTGTTTAAGGTTTTTAAAATATTTTGCGTCGCATTTCTTCCAGATTTAGTGTAAATCGTCGTTTTAAGGCCTGAGATCTCAATTAGATTCAAATTAGATGTTTTAATTGTTCGTTTTGTTATATGTTTGTGTCGACTCAGGAGTGTGGGGTTTAAAAAAAAAAGAACGGATCTTTGAATGACTGAGTGGTAAATGTGTGGTGCTGCCATAATTTTTTCGCTAGGGGGAGCTGTTGATTAACATAGTAAGAAGCCTGAAGGCAGAGGTGTTCCCTCAGATTCTTTCAGACTTTTTTACTGTGTTCTTTCAAGAGAACTCAGCGCATGGGAGAAACGATTGAAAATAAAGCTTTTGAGTGAATGTTTGAAAAGACGAGTATGGCGCACATTAAGCAGAGAGGGGACCAACAACAGGAACCTTTACAGGATCAAACGATAAGGGTTCAGGCGGCCATTAAGATAATGCATGGAGAGAACTCTCCAAAGTCCAGACAGCTGGACACGTTGCTCCTACAAATTGTGAGGTCATCAGAAAAGTCAACAGAAAACGTTACCCAATTGGTTTGGACGAAAGTGAAGGAACAGCAAAAGCAATTAGAATGCATACAAGCTAATCAAACAATTTGTACATCATTTTGGGAGCGTTCGAAACTTAATAAAAATCACCAACAGCAAAAACATTTAGTCGAGGTGTACACACAGCTCGCTTTGTTAGCTCAGAGCGTTCAGAATGTTGGAGAGACAGAAAGTGCTGCCACATCAGATGAAAAAATGACACCGCCTCCATGTGCTGTCAGTCCCACCGCGCCTCCGGCCCCTCAGGCTGCTCCTGCTGCTCAGCCTGCCGGTCAGTTTCCCATGTTTCCTAGAAGGAGAGGTCAGAGAAGAGACGAGGAGGAAGAGAGTGGGGATGAGGAGCAGGCCCGAGCGGGGAGCAGCATGGAGGATCGGATGCGGAGACAAAGGGTAGAATATTTACGTAGTGACGTAGATAAGAGGTTCAGTTGGGATGGTGAGCAAAGAGAAAGGGAGTGGCCAGGTTCACTGACCCCTCGCCCACGAGACTATGAGAGAGAGGAAGAAAAGCGAGCTGCAAGACGTTACGAGGAAGAGACAGGGAGGGGGTGCTACGGCCCCCCCGAAGGGAGGAAGGCAAAGACAGAGAGGGATGAGGTGACCCAGAAAGTGAAAGGCAAGTGGATGAAGGAGCAAACAGGAAGTTGAGACAGAAAAGTACACAAGGAAGTTGAGAAGAAGACAGGAGGCAGGAGATGGAGGGAGTGAGTGCAGGCCCCAAGAAGAGAGAAGGGAGGGGGGCCACAGAGAGGGGTTGTGGAAGTATCAGAGAGAAGATGAGGAAGGTGAGGCGAGATTAAACATTTATCTTGAAATCAGCCACAGAGCAAACAACTTATTTTAGAAATTTTAAGAGGTCAGCAATTCACCAATTAGGCAAACACGAGAGCTCTAGAGAGAAGTGAGACAGTTTCGGGGTGAGATTCAGTGAACTTTAAAGTTGATGTAAATTTAATTTTTTCCTGCTTTTGGACTTTGGATTAGAGGTGAAAAAACCCGTTGTGCAGACCAGACCCTGTGAGATGTGTTTTGGTTGGAGACAAATGCCGAATGAAACAAATATAGCTTTTGAATTTTGGTTTAATAATATAAGGGCGTTAGATTAATTTGTTTTTCTTTCACAGCTTAACAGCACAAAGCTGGGGGGAAACGGAGCGACAGACAGGCAGATCTCTTTATTATCACACACATAAGGTGATTTGCCATGAGCTAGAATTCAACTAAAATACATATGATATTCTTATGTTTGGTATCACGAGATTGTGGTCAGCGCGTAGGACTCGACTATGATTTAATGCGAAAAGCGGACATTACTCTGGTTCATTGTGACTCTCCGTGTAAACAGCTGCCACAGTGGGAGGAAGACAGACCTCTCACTCATGCATGGACAAAGACAGTTAAGAAACACCAAAAGCGAAGCAGCTACAGTTCAAGGCGAAGACCTGAACTAAAAGAACAGTCCAGGACTCAAACAGAGGTCCAAGTCATCAAACACAACGTTAATCCAGGGCCTGGGGCACCCTGAGACAGTCACCCGAACAAAGGGGCGTGTCACTGAAGCAGACATGATCTGAACAATGGACAGATGCACATGACAAGAGCAAGCGAAACAGCTGTCTGGAGTCACCCTTTCCAGCGACCAGTTGGGGTGTTAGCTTGCTTGAATCAGGTTGAGTCAGGCGTAGGCCTAGGTCTCGTGAACCCACACGTAATAGGCATTATTAATGACACACATAAGCAGGTAGGACATGCCCCAGCATGTCATACAATTTTTAGGTTAAAACTGATTTATGGGCTCTGTCTGTTTGCTTCTCCCCATCCCAAGTAGGCTTTAAAACCAAATAAAGCTCTTATCCCGGGGCCTACAGGAAAATGAGTTTGTGAATATTTTCACAGGTAAAATTGGTGTCACCTCAATTATTCATATTAGGTTTAAGGTTAAATATTTAATGGCATTTCTCCTCGAGGGGAGGCATTGGCAGGTGTCTGGTGAGCACAATGAGGTCAATAAATTAGAAACATGTTTTCAAAGGTGAGGAGAGCACAGGGACAAATAAAAGAAAATTTCAGTGGTGGTCGGTGAGGATAGTTGGGTCTATGACAGGAGAGCGGAGCTTTGAGGGGGCTGGTTTGGCAGAGGGCGACAGATAGATCAGTGTTTTGACACGTTGGTGGACCTGAAGCGAAGAGGAGAACGAAGTTAGCGCAGAGGGCAAAGGGCAAGGCTCTGCGTGCAGTTTGGAGAGCAGCACAAACTAAGCTAAGTCAGAGGACAAGAGAGGGTTGTGAACAGCACAGGGAGACGAGTGAGGCTGACAGGAGCAATGACACCACTTCTTAACATCACTAATACACCGAGACCCACTGAACAACAGAAATTTGACCGTTTGGCTGATTTGGAAGCAAAAGGAACATCAGGAAACATCAGTTGGAACTACAAGGGAGACCCAACGCAGAAGCCAGTGGCGGCTCCTGAAAAGAGACCCTGAAAACAGGACCAGGGAGCTGAAGTGGAGCAGGACGGACTGGACTCATCCAGAAGACGGAGAAGAAGATGATTTCGAGGAGCATGCGGAAAACTCGCGCAGGTGCATGCGCTTCAGTTGAACGGAAATTTTTTCAGCTGGTGGCATGCACACATTTTAATTATCTGATCAGAACATTTGTGCACGTATGCGCCGTGCCTTTATTGCGTGATGCTCGAATGGACAAGGAGCTCGCGCGAGTAAAGAAGATTTCAGATTCGGAAGGACACCAGGTCATGAGAGAATAATTGGTTGTACAGACAGGTTAATACGGTATAAGGTGTCCGAAATTTTATGGTTGACGTGCCATATTCACTGGCTGACCAGAGGTATAACAAAAACAGAAGAGAAGATGAGAAAACGGTTAAAAATTTTAATCAATTGTTACAGTCCAAGACATTTTTTCCTTTATTTCTGCAAAACTCATATAGGAGGATTGTATACATTTTAAGGAAAAATGCAGATCTACAGAAAGTGGGAAAAAATAATTTAGGCCTCAAATATCTTAGCCCACTTTTGAGAATTTGGCTGAAATCTGTGCACAGACTAAAATTAATTAACTTGGGGGCTTTAGGGCTGAGGACGTCTGTAAATAGGGGTTGTGTGTTGTTGAAATGTCATGTAAAATGTACTTTGTGAGACTTATGGTGGTCTGTCCAGCTTCCTTCTCCAGAACGGTGAATCCATCGCACAAGAGGCGACAAAGCCTGATCGAAGGTG